>CM051379.1:4786337-5086337 GCA_028015245.1 Cardamine occulta | reverse complement strand
ATTTTTAAATAAAAGACTCCAACTCCTATTTTTATTCCTTAATTTCATATCTAACATTTTAAATAAAACCTCTTAGCTTCACACATTTCTACATTTTTTAATTCGTTTGCCAAGTGTGTTCTCCAAGTTATTATTTTTCTTGTAGATTAAAATCTCCAAAAAACTTCTAAATCTTTCTCCAATTTCTTAAAATTTTCAGACAAAGAGAACTTAACTTAACTTATTAGTTATGGCCGGTCCAAGTCGGAGAAGAAGAAGATTACATCTAAGCAAGATCTATTCATACACTTGTGGTAAATCAAGTTTCAAAGAAGATCACTCTAACATAGGAGGACCCGGTTTCTCTCGGGTCGTATATTGTAACGAACCGGGTTCTCCGGAAGCACAACGTCGGAATTACGCCGGAAATTACGTCCGATCAACCAAATATACCGTTGCTTCTTTCTTCCCTAAATCTCTCTTTGAGCAATTTCGTCGTGTTGCTAATTTCTATTTTCTAGTCACCGGAATCTTATCGTTGACTCCTTTATCTCCTTATGGAGCCGTTAGTGCTCTGTTACCTCTCGCCCTCCTTATCTCCGCCACAATGGTTAAAGAAGGTATCGAAGATTGGCGCCGGAAACAACAGGTTTGTTCTTACAAAACTCAAATCTTTAGTTAAACTATACTTATTACAAGTCTTCTAGATTTGTCTTAAAACCGAATCTTTAGTTAAACCAAAAAAGTCAAACTTTCTATAATTATGGAGATTAATTTGAATTTAGGTCCATGATTTATAGAATCTGGATTTTTATGAATCATGAATCAATTTTTAAAAAAACTTTGGATCTTTAATCTTTGTTAATAGAGAATTATTAAACCCATTAATCAAAAATTTATAAAGTTTTTTTTTAATTTGGTATTAAAATTTTATAAAGTATGGTTTTAAAATTTATTATTAAACCAATTAATCGAAAACAAATTGATTTTAAAAATTTTACAAAAGTTTTTTTATCAAATTTTGGGATTATTTTCAGGATATAGAAGTGAATAACAGAAAGGTAAAAGTACACGACGGAAATGGAATATTCCAGCAAGAAGAATGGAGGAATCTAAGAGTAGGAGACATAGTAAAAGTTGAAAAAGACGAGTTTTTTCCGGCGGATCTTTTACTTCTATCATCAAGCTACGAAGATTCAATCTGTTATGTAGAAACAATGAATCTCGACGGTGAGACAAATCTAAAAGTGAAACAAGGACTTGAAGCAACTTCTTCATTGTTAAATGAAGATTCAGATTTCAAAGATTTTAGTGCCCTTGTTAGATGTGAAGATCCAAATGTGAATCTTTATATGTTCGTTGGTACTTTAGCTCTTGAAGAAGAAAGATTCCCATTATCGATTCAACAGATTCTTCTCAGAGATTCTAAGCTTAGAAACACAGAGTATGTCTACGGAGCTGTTGTCTTCACCGGACATGATACAAAGGTACAAGCTTTATCTTACTCTGTTCTGTTTTTAAAAATCTCAACTTTTTCGGATTCTGAGAAAACCCTAATGTTTTGAAACTCAGGTGATACAGAATTCAACTGATCCTCCATCAAAGAGAAGTAGGATTGAGAGGAAAATGGATAAGATTATCTATTTGATGTTTGGTTTAATCTTTCTAATGTCATTCGTTGGATCAATCATCTTTGGAGTTGAAACAAGAGATGATAAAGTCAAAAATGGAAGAACAGAGAGATGGTATTTGAAACCAGATGATGCAGATATTTTCTTTGATCCAGAAAAAGCTCCAATGGCTGCAATTTACCATTTCTTCACTGCTGTTATGCTTTACAGTTACTTCATTCCGATATCTCTTTACGTTTCCATTGAGATTGTTAAAGTTCTTCAGAGCATTTTCATCAATAGAGATATTCACATGTACTATGAAGAAACGGATAAACCCGCGCAGGCTCGGACTTCGAATTTGAATGAAGAGCTAGGTATGGTTGATACGATTTTATCTGATAAAACGGGAACTTTAACGTGTAATTCGATGGAGTTTATCAAGTGTTCTATAGCGGGTACGGCTTATGGACGTGGTATAACTGAGGTTGAGAGAGCTATGGCTATGAGAAGTGGTGGTTCGCCTTTGCTTAATGAAGATTTGGATGTTGTTGTGGACCGGTCTGGTCCTAAGGTTAAAGGGTTTAACTTTGAGGATGAAAGGGTTATGAATGGGAATTGGGTTAGGCAGCCTGAAGCTGCTGTGTTGCAGAAGTTTCTCAGATTGCTTGCCGTGTGTCACACGGCAATACCTGAGACTGATGAAGAGTCTGGGAATGTCTCTTATGAAGCTGAGTCTCCAGATGAAGCTGCGTTTGTTGTTGCAGCTCGAGAGCTCGGTTTCGAGTTCTTTAACCGAACACAAAATGGGATCTCGTTTCGCGAATTGGATCTTGTAACAGGGAAAAAAGTCGAAAGGTTCGTTTCTCTTAATTAGTCTTACTTCTTTTCTAATCTGAGGTTATTTCTGCGAGACTCGGAGCTCAAATCTTCCTATGTTCTTGCAGGGTTTATAGGTTACTGAACGTTCTTGAGTTCAATAGCACGAGGAAGAGAATGTCGGTTATTGTAAGAGACGATGATGGGAAGCTCTTGCTGTTGTCTAAAGGAGCTGACAAGTAAGTAACTTGAAACATTGAAACATATTTTTTGTGAGTGAAAGATAATTAACTTTGAGTTTCCTTTGTGATTCTTTGTATAGTGTAATGTTCGAAAGACTTGCGAAGAACGGTCGTGAATTCGAGGCGAAAACTCAAGAACATGTAAACCAATATGCAGATGCAGGTCTAAGGACTCTAATCCTTGCATACCGAGAGGTTGATGAGAATGAGTACATAGAGTTCAACAAGAGTTTTAATGAAGCTAAGGCTTCGGTGAGCGAGGATCGTGAAGCTTTAATAGAAGAAATCATGGATAAGATGGAACGTGATCTCATTCTACTTGGTGCTACTGCTGTTGAGGACAAACTTCAGAATGGGGTATGCCTTTAACTAAACACTATGATTAATGTTTAGTTTAAGGACTTTTTGGAACTAACGGTTTTTCAAATGATGAATGTTTCAGGTTCCGGAATGTATTGACAAACTTGCTCAAGCTGGAATTAAGATTTGGGTTCTAACTGGAGACAAAATGGAAACAGCTATCAATATTGGGTATTGAATCTTAAATCTTGAATCTTCGCTTGTGTCTTCTGAAATGTTGAATGTTCTTGTTCTTGTTCTTGTGTGTGTTTTCTTGGTTACTGACTTCAGAATCTTGTCTTGCAGATTTGCTTGTAGTTTACTAAGACAAGAGATGAAGCAGATTATCATCAATCTTGAGACACCACAAATCAAGTCCCTGGAGAAATCTGGAGTCAAAGAAGAAATCGAATTGGCATCGAGGGAAAGCGTTGTGATGCAACTAGAAGAAGGAAAGGCCTTACTGGCTGCATCAGGAGCGAGCTCTGAAGCATTTGCCTTGATCATAGACGGGAAATCGCTAACCTACGCCCTCGAGGACGAAATCAAGAAAACGTTTCTTGATCTTGCCACTGGTTGTGCCTCTGTTATTTGCTGTAGATCATCACCTAAACAAAAAGCATTGGTACAACCTTCAAATCTCTTGATAATATCTCTCATATGTTTTTCTGATTTTAATGTTTTTGATTCTAACAAAAGAGGTTTACTTTCGGGTGTTCTAGGTTACACGACTGGTTAAGTCCGGAACTGGAAAAACAACTTTAGCGATTGGTGATGGAGCAAATGATGTAGGAATGCTTCAAGAAGCAGACATTGGTATAGGAATAAGCGGTGTTGAAGGAATGCAAGCAGGGATGTCTAGCGATATCGCCATTGCTCAATTCCGATATCTAGAGCGTCTGTTATTAGTCCATGGTCATTGGTGTTACAGTAGAATCGCATCAATGGTAAAAAAAAAAAAAAAAACTAAAACCTTTCCCTCAAAACCATTCTCTGATTTCATCATTCATCTCAATCTTTCTCTTAACCGGGGTTTTCGCCTTTTGTAGATATGTTACTTCTTCTACAAGAATATCACCTTTGGAGTCACTGTGTTCTTATATGAAGCTTACACTTCCTTCTCTGGACAACCTGCATACAACGATTGGTTCCTATCTCTTTTCAACGTATTTTTCTCTTTTCTCCCTGTCATTGCCCTTGGAGTCTTTGATCAAGACGTCTCAGCTCGCTTCTGTTACAAGGTAGGTTTAGGGTTTAAAAGATTCTTGAAAAATCTGTCAAAAGTTTTCGATCCGCAAGAAGTACTTACCATTTTTATTTCTTACAGTTTCCATTGCTATACCAAGAAGGTGTTCAGAACATTCTCTTCAGCTGGAAAAGGATTATAGGATGGATGTTCAATGGATTCATAAGCGCGCTCGCCATTTTCTTCATCTGCAAGGAATCTCTAAAACATCAACTATTCGACCCAGATGGCAAAACCGCAGGCCACGAAATCCTCGGTGGAACAATGTACACTTGTGTTGTGTGGGTTGTCAATCTCCAAATGGCTTTATCAATAAGTTACTTCACTTGGGTTCAACACATTGTGATTTGGGGATCAATAGCATTTTGGTACATTTTCCTTATGATCTATGGAGCTATGACTCCAAGTTTCTCTACCGATGCTTACATGGTCTTCCTCGAAGCCCTAGCTCCTTCTCCTTCTTACTGGCTCATAACTCTCTTCGTGATGATCTTCGCTTTAATCCCTTACTTCGTCTACAAGTCAGTGCAAATGAGGTTTTTCCCTAAATACCATCAAATGATTCAGTGGATTCGGTACGAGGGTCACTCTAATGATCCTGAGTTCGTTGAAATGGTGAGGCAAAGATCGATTAGGCCCACCACAGTCGGATACACGGCGAGAAGAGCCGCTAGTGTACGGCGCTCCGGTAGGTTTCACGATGAGATCCATAAGGATCTTGTCGCTTTCTCAAGAGTATAGAATTCGTTTCGATGTAAATAATATATACGTATACCTCTAAAGTGGAGATTATGGCTTCTTACATTGAGATTCCTTGCCAGAAAAGGCATTTGTAATTCTTCACACACACTAAAATTTTGTACATAAGTTTTAGGTGTATAATTTTTTTTTCTTACCTAGATCCTTGTATACTGTTTTTTTTTTCTTCAGTTGCATTTAGAATTGATCGATTCTTAATAAAACTTCATATTTTTACTTCCCAACTCATGATTTTGGTTTATTTACTATATTTGTTTTTGTGCTCATCGTATTTTATGAATTTTACCTTTTAGTCAACAATATAGCCGACGTAAATTTCCATGTGTCTACTGTCCAATGCAATGTATTTAGACCACAGAAGAAATAAAGACAGCAAATTTTGGAATTTTCAAACTTCGGACAAAGACATAAAGAGGAAGGATCTTGTGAGGTTCGATGAGATTATTATTTAAGATATCTTCCAAGTATGTTTGATAACATGCACTTTTATCATCAGTAAACTATATACATATCTACTTAATTTTGTCGGTCAAAGATTTCAATTATTTAACTGTTTCGACCATTATAATACAACACCATTGCAACTGGCTCGGTTAATCCAATTTCACTATACATTTGTTAAAATCTGAACTCTATAATGGTCTCTGGTTTTATAGTTGCCATATATTGTATGTAATATCAATATATCACTTACACATCTAACATTTTTTTTATGTATTAACTAAAATCTTCGCTAACTATATGATTTAGTGCGTAGAGAGTTCAAACATCTCTTGATCAGCATCATATTACAATCTATGACTATGACAACTCTAAAACCAGAGCTAACGAAGATTCATACTGATCAAAATATTTTCTAACTCTCTTATGTATTACCTTCATATGGTTATGAGATTTTCTAGTCCGAAATTAAATTTTTTTTTGTCTACATAATATCATACATAAAAAAATTGAACATAATATTTAGGTGTTTAATTAGAACTAGATAGTAATATGCGCGGTGCAGCGTGAAAAAATATCTACTTTATATTTTATTAGTATATTTATTTTTTACTTGCGTTAGTTTATTTTCTCATAAATTATTATTAGTGTTTACTATATTATATTTATTTTCTATTTTTATTATTTTATTTATCTTATTTATTATTATTATATATAACTTGTGTTATGTTAATTAAAATTATTAATATATAATTATATGTCATGTTATATTTGTTGATAATTTTATTTAATAAATTAGATTATAATATAATTTTGTTATAAAAATTAAGTGGTATGTATATATTTTCTAGTCCGAAATTAAAATTTGTTTTGTCTACATAATATCACACATAAAAAATTGAACCTAATATTTAGGTTTCTAATGTAGAACTAGAAAGTCAATGTTGATATTACCATATAAATATTTACGTGACACCAATGGATCGTAAATGAATTATTAAAAAGATTAGGCCATTGTTAATTGCACAAATTGCATGAAGCAAAAAAACAATAAAAAACAAAAACACAGAATTAAGAAGCTGTTAATCCAAGAAAATCAGAGGCAGATTTAGCCATAATATGTGCAAATTCATTGAAACTAATAACGCCGTCACCGTTAGAATCAGCTTCCGTCATCATTTCCGTTAACTCACGGTAAGTCAACGGATGTCCCATTTTAGCCATTGACCCAGCAAGTTCCGCCGCCGTTATTGAACCGTTACCGTCACGATCAAACGAACGGAAAACTTCCATTAACTGCTCTTGATTAATCAAAACCTCTTCGTTCAGATCCGGCAAAATCGCGGCGACGAGCTCGTCGAATTCGACGGATCCGTTACCGTTACGGTCGATTTGATTGAGAAGAAGAGAGATCTGATCGCCGCGAGGTTTGATTCCGAGAGAACGTAGAAGAGCGGCGAGTTCGAGCTGTGTTAGGCTTCCGTCTCCGTCCATGTCGAAGCGAGCGAAGATATCTTTGAGTTGTTTAATCTGATCGGTGGGTTTCACAGACGCCATTGACGGAGAAGGAAGAGAAATTTTGGGAAAATTTTCGATTTTTAGGGTTTTTATGAAATTTTGGGAATGAATAGTTCTTAAATGGTAAATCGAAGAAGCGCGTTAATGAAGACGAAGTTGAAATTATAAATTTATTTGTGTAATATATATATATATGATTGAATTGTATTACCGCGTAATAAATTAAAATTTTTTAACTAACATTATCTTTTAAATTTTTTAGATTTTGTACTATTTCAATTATTGGATAAGATATTAATATGTGGAGAGAAATTAAAGGGGATTGACGGTGAAATCATTAAATTGGAAATTGGGTAGGAAGCACATCACACAGCTAATATTCTTGTTTTATAATTATATATATATTTTCTATTTTTGTGATAAACATATTTATTTTATTTTATATAGGCTATTTATTTGAGAAAAATCTTTGTGATTATTAACTTGAGAAAACTAATAAAAGTAACTATAACTAACCTACTAAAAGTATGTTAAAATATCTCTAACATCTATAAAAATAGTTAATGTTGTTATTTTTTCATCAGTTTTACAAAAAGGTAATTTTCATCAGTATTATCTCCTTATCAGAAAATTAGTTATGAACAGTTCGCATTTAAAGTCACCAATTTTATTTATTCTATAGGAAAATATTGTTTGCAGTACTTCAATATTTGGAACTTAAATAGCTGATGTAAAAAAAATAAAAAATTCAATCTTCCAAGACCATATGAGAATCTGTATTTGGTACTAAAATGTTCTTTTTGATATTAATAGAGCAAGAACTTGTCAATTATATGAAGTTTTCTTAAATCATACCATTAAAAAAAACCCATTTCTGACATAATATGGATTTCATAAATTTGGAACAAGTAAAAAAAAGAAAAGAAAACAACCTAGTGGATATTGTTATTTCCATTAATTTCAATATAATTTATGTGAAGTTGTGGGGAGTAGAAATTTTCTTCAATGATCTCATAACGACTTACAAATCTTAGGTCAAAGTTGTCATTATCACAACTTGACATTGACGAAGAATTGTGAAGTCTCTCTTGTCCCCAGAAGCTTCCAAACAAAAACTCACCATTCTTTGAAAACTCCTCTAAAACTTGTTCAACTTCTTCAATACACCCAAAACCTTCAATCTCCATACTCATAGACTCTTTTCTCCATTCTGAATCAACCCCGTTATTATCTTGACGTTCGCAACCAAGCCCCATTCTTTTTATTCTTCGATTAATCCCCCATTTTGTGTAACATTTTCTTGTGTTCTTGACAAGCTTTTGAGGAAGTCCAAGGAAGATGAAGATCGCGATTTGGAGAACAAGACAGTTGCAACAACATGATACAACGACACAATCAGCTGAAAATGTGTTGAGATCTTCCATGGAATCTTGAAGGAGAGAGTCGAATAAGAAATAGAAATAAAATAGAAGAAATTAAAGATCAAACTAAATCCTAACATAGTTTAGTAATTTTGGTTTGAAGGAACTTCTTTGTTCTTTGCTTCTTTCTATAAGGAAGACATTGGGAAAAGGCAAATCAAGGAAGCAAAATATAATAAATGAAAGTTATGTATATATATGGGAGTATTGTTTTAGAAAATATAATGTGTGAACAGAATTTGTGAGATTACGATAATCTTGGCTAATTTTCCTTTAATAACACTCTACATTAATTAATTTAGCCTTTTGAGCAAGATATTCCTTTTTTGGTAGGGTATGCACGAAGAAAATGGTTTTCGATCAAACTATAATAACATTTCATAATATAATTATTTTATACATTAAATTCGAATAGTCCTCGAATTTGGAATGATCATATATGATCACAAATCTTTCTGGAAATTATCAATTGAAGTACTTTATGTTGAAATAAAATACTATACAAATAAGTCCATAAAAATTGATAAATAAATGTGAATCAAAAGTTATGACGTGATTCAAAATTCGTTGTAAAAAGATGTCCATTGTGTACACGCTAAGTTTTTTTTTTTAATAAACATAAAAGCATAGGCTATGTGAATCGGAACATAAAGTTTGGATGACAATTTGATACGTTTGGCAAAATATGCATTTGGCCCTTTTTAATAGGACCATGCCTAAGTCATTCCAAGAAAAATATGGCTAGTATGGTTAAGATATATAAAAAAAAAGAACAACAATTAACAAAACCATTATTATCCCCCAAGATTAAAATGGAAACATAATTGATAAGTAAGAAAAACAGAAAAGATTATAAAAAAAGTCGCACCTCTTGAATGTATGAAATTTGGAAATGCTGTATACAAAATACAACATATATCAATAGTAAAGAGAAATAAAATAACACAATATTTACATAATGGGTCTAAATGGTAATCGTGAAATCTGACGAAATTGTAGATTTTTTTTTGGATTTTTAGTGATTTTTGGCAAAATCTAGCGGAATAACTTAAAATTCAAATGATAACAGCTGAATCTGACGGAATCTGACATAATTATTTTTAAATAAATAAATTAAATAAACATTTAAAACTGAATAAAAACCAAACAAAGAACCTAATGGATACCCAAAATACAATTATATATACAAAATATTAGTTATATTTACACTTGATATAACTAAATTCCAAAGTTAAAACTATAAAGCTGAATATATCAATTATTTAGTTATATTTGTGAAAATTTAACCAAATTTTTATTCAAATTTTACTAATTTTTTTTTTGTTTCTACGATATTTTGGATATCTGAATATGATCCAAACTTGGATGAATCGAACCGAATCATGTTTAGTTTGTTTATTATAGCAGAAAAATAATAAATATATATAGTTTTTTTTAGTTGCTAAATCTGGTGGAATTTAATTATTTAATTAAATAATAAATAATAACGGCTAAATTGTTGAATCTAGTTGAATTTTTTTATGTGTTGTGACCAATTAGGCCCAATATGTTGATAACAAAAAAATCTAAAATAATCTAACTGTCTTATACATATCAACACGTTTTTATTTCACATCGGATGTGAAATATGCCAAATTTTCTAACTTCAACCATGTTATCCTTCTTAAAAACATTTCTTTCGGCAAAATCAACAAGTCATGCTTTCACACTTGATTTCTCTTCTTTCTTCTTTCTTCAACAAGCCCATCAACAATCAATCAAATACTAATGCATGGTCAGAAACAATATGTCAATGTTCTATATACCCTTATTTTCCCTTTCATTTATTTTGTATTTATATTACAGTAAAACCTCTATAAATTAATCCTCGATAAATTAATAAACATTATAAAATAATAAAATTTGCTGGTTCCAAGTTAGATTCGTGTAAAAATAAACAAAATTCGATAAAATAATAAGATAATAATATTTTTAGAATCTCTATGTCAATATATGGTCTCATTAATAACATAAATTAATAATCATATAAATTTGTAAATATATATATATATAAACATAAATATAATATACTTTTAGTATATTTTTAATGAATTTATGTTATAACTCATCACTAATTTTTCATATATACTATATTGTACTTTGAACTATCTTATTGTTATAACTTATGTAAAATTGTCATAAAAATAATAAAAAAAATTCTATAAGTTTTTAAATTCTAAATATGCATAATTTGTATTTTAATAGTCGTATAACCTGTTTAAATATAATAATTAAGGTTACTAGTCATAAATTTAAATTTATATTAATCGTTTATATAAGTGAATTCATTTATAATCTTTGTTATTTATTATCAAACTAATTTGATTTTTTTTTTAATTTTAAACTTTCAAATCTAAAACTATTAAAATTTATAACATCCAAAACATTAATTTTATTTAGATCAAATTGTTTTAATTTATATATTTTTAATTTTAAACAAAACTCTCTATAAATTAATAAAATATAGATAAATTTATATCATTATAAATTAATAAAATATCATGGTCCCAACATTATTAATTTATAGAGATTTTACTGTATATGCATGTTCAAACTTTAAACAAATCAATCAACATTCAAGACCAAAAGAAAGAAAGTATGGGAGACTAAAACTACAAGTCTACAACAATGATGATCGATCTCTTAGTCATTGTCGATACTTAACAATAACAAAAAATTTTTTTATGTTGGAATGCATTTTAGTAGCCAATAAGTATTATTCTAAATTTCAAGGGCCAAAATTTCATGAGGATGTGATGGGATTCAAGGGCCACAGAATTAACTATTGAAAACGATGACATTCTGAATGCTATTAGGTTCAGGCCAGAGAGAAGAGTGGCGTGGCGTGGTGTTAGAACACATCAGTGTGGCAATGGGAGCCGCATTTATCATATTTTTAATATTAGTTTTTATTGAGCAAATCTGCAATATATCGATGTTGCATTAAATGTTGACCATCAAAAGTACGAGTTGCTTCAATACCTAAAAAATATGACAAAAGACCCAAATCTTTAAGTGAAAAACGCTGAGATAGAGAAGTGATAAATCGGGTTATATGTTGTGGACTGTTTCCGGTAATGATGATATCATCAACATAGACCAACATATAGATGCAAACACCATTTGTGTTGTATATGAAAAGAGAGGCATCCTCAAGAGAGTTTTTGAAACCGGATTGAAGGAGAAACATGCCGAGTTCATTATACCAAGCTCAAAGAGTTTGTTTGAGTTCATAGATGATTTTTCGTAGTATGTTAATAGCTTGAGGATTTTCTTTGTCAAGAAAGCCAATGGGCTGCCCCATGAACACCTCTTCTTGAAGATTGCCTTGAAGAAATGTATTATCGACATCAAGTTGTCTTATCGGCCAATCTCTCGAGACCTCGGTACTAAGACAACTCGAATGGTGAGTTCCACAAGTGCATGTAGACTTACACGGGCCCCATTTTATTCCTTTTCACGATATCAAGATTTACATTTTCTTAGATTTGATGAGTTCCACAAGTGCATGTTGAAGCACACAACGAAAGAATGAGAAGTTATATGCGATAAGCTGGCATCATTTTGATCATATCAATGTTAGGGTTTGGGCCGATTTTAAAAGCCCGTTAACGTTATCAAATGAGTCAGGACGTAGTGCTTAGTTCATATCCTCTTTGACGTGATTAGGTAAGTTCTACAATGCTATACTTATTTGAGTTATTTCATGGTTGAAACAAGAGGTTTATCTACAAAACTGAAACTAAAAGGGTGATTGGTTGCAAACTTTAAAGATTTTAGAAAATTTTAAAGTCTCCACATTTATTTTTTAACCAATCAGACTTTTAAAACTTTTTTTTTTTTAAGTCTTAAAAGCCCAACTCCTCTTTTCAAAATCTTTTTAAAAGTTTGTAGAGTAAATTTTAAAAGTCTCAGAAATAAGACTTTTAAGGCTCTAGAAAAACTTAAGTTATGTAACAAATTTCAAATAATTTTTTTTTGTTTTGTTAATTAAGCAAAACCAATTCAAATTCAAAATAAATAAATAATTAACGTATCATTAATTAGTAATAATATATCAAATTTTTATTAATTCTTTTGAGTTACATTTGTGGAAATTAACATAACAATCCTTAATAATAAATAATACAGCCAATTTTTTTAATAAAATTACAATAAAAATTCAAAATAAATAATAAATTTTATAATTAACCACATCATGCAATTTTTATGTAACAATTGTTCATATAAGGTTGTTTGTTTTGTTAATTAATTAAATTTATGCTGAAGATCTGATAAAAATCACACGTACAAAGAATAAACAAAAAATCATACATAAAAACAATTTATTATTTACTATTCAATTTAATTTATTATTTAAGTTTGGTTATCAAATAAACTTTTATATAATAACAGCTTCTACAGCCAAAATCTCTACAGTCAAAGTTTCTATAGCCAAAAGCTTACAGCGAAAGCCTAAAATAACAGTCCTAACCAATCTATCCTTAAAGTTGATGACGAAGTTCGGATTGAAAATTGAAATCGAAGCTGGAACAAAGCTACAACCCAAAGTAAAGATATTACAACTCTCATTTGGTAGCTTAGAAAGTAAATTAAACATTTATATCTAATGATAAAATATACTCTTTATTGATCGAATTGAACTCATCCAAACCCAAAATAAATTATATCAAGCTTTAATCTTTATATAATTATTAGAGCAATGTTAAAAGTAAAATAACTTTACATTTACGTATAATATTACAGTAAATGCCATTGAACAATTTTTTTATTTTTTTAAATCTTACTAATAATTATAATAATTTTTTATTTATTTAATCAATTCTCTAATATATAGCACCAAAAAATCAGTATAGATATTTCAAATTCTTAATATTTTAAATTTAAATCTGTTTATTTATTTTAAAGTTTTTTCAAATCTGTTTATTTTTATTTAGTATCTACTAAATAAATATGAATTTAATTAAATTAGAGTATTTAAACAATATAGTATTTAAGGTTTTAAAACAAATTAATTAAATATATAATAATAATCAAAAATTAATATAATAAATAAAAAATCTGTAAATAATATTTTAAATAATTATTACTTTTCACAAAAAATTAAACTCACTTTTTTCTCTTATTAATTATGGACGGAAATTAAAATTATTTTTTTACCATCCAACTTTAAATCATTCAGATTTTCAAATATTCTAATTTTTACAATGGATCAATACGGATCAAGACGGTCATACACTAATAATATAATCTATGATAATATAAACGAACTAAATATGAAATATATATTTTTCCGCACTGCACATCGCGGATTACTATCTAATACATATATACAAGAATATTTGCTTCTATCCAAAAAAACTGAAACCGAACTCAATAAAGTCGAAAATGTTAAATACCAAAAAAAAAATTAAAATAATTAGTATATATTTGATTAAAATTCAAACCAACCCGAAACTAAAATTACATGAGAAATTGATCGTATACTAATGATGGTATTAGTCTAGCTTTAGTAACTAGTTCAGGAATCCTAACCGGTTCAGGAATCGAAATCGCAAAACTTGGAGTCTGATGATGCTTGGTCTTTGTAGATATATTCATAAAAAGAAAACAAAATGATAAATAAATTTTTTTTAAAAAACAAAAATTAAAAGCTTTTTTTGACAAAGATTGACATCGGATCACACCAACCAAGCTCCAATGTTTCATTATTGGATCCAATAAAAATTGTCACTTTCATTCATTCTTCAAAACTCATCATGAATCTCAGTGATGATGATCATGAAGCTGATGTTGATGATGATGATGATGATGTCCAAATAACCATTTCCATCCTTTGAAACTCCTCCTACTCTTACGTATCTCTCCATCTTTCCGGCAAGATCCTCCTCCCCCATGTTCCAAGACGCCGTCGTTTACTTCTCCTCCACCAGAAGAATCAAACTTAAGATCTATAAAACCTGGCTCTTCCCCTCCGGTGAAGTAACTACTCTCTTTCATTGACATTACCCTTCTCGTAAAATTCATCGCCGCCGAATCACTTTTCCGATGCTGCTCCATCGTCGTCGTTCTCGCCGTCGCCGGATTATTATTTCCTCTCCGATTATACTCTGTTTCACTAAAGTTACTTCTCCTTAAAGGATACTCTGTTTCACTAAAATTACTCTTCCTCGCTTCGAAACCACTCCTTCGCGGCGGCTCTGATTCACTGAAGTTACTTTTCCGATTCTCCGTCGTCGTTTCACTGAAATTACTCTTCCTTCCTTCGAAATTACTCTTCCGAGGATACTCTGTTTCGCATAAACCTAATCCGCCATTAACGCTTGAGCTTCTCGCGGCGGAGAAAGCACCGGAGTAAGAAGATCCGTCTTCTTCAGAACCGATACAATACAAATCTTTTCCACGAAAGCTACAAAGCGATCTCGATCTCGAAACTCCTAATTTCTTCACATCGTCATTGTTATAATCCAAAACCCATGAATCATTATTGTTCTTCTCAAAATCTCTTTCCTTTTTCAGATTAATCTTTCTGAAAAACCTTCCGATTCTAGAGAATTTATGATTCTTCGTTCTCTTTATCTCAACACAACTGCTACTACTTCTCTTGAACACAACCACTTCCTCTGTTTTCCTCTGTTTGATCTCCTTCCTCTGTTTCGTTGTTTCTTCGTCTATGAGAGAAGAGATCCGAGCAACGTTTTCTCCGGCGTCCACGGTGGCGTTGGAAGGTCGATTAGGAGAGATATCAGAGCATGAGCAAGAAGAGAGTCGTTGCTCGCCGCATTCGGAGCAAACGAGGTTTAGTAATCTGTCGTTGAGACAGTACGGACATATTCCGACGCCGGAGGAAACTGATGGATGTTTCCGGCAAGAAAATTCAGAAGGAGTGCTGTAATAGAATGAAACGTCTTCGTTTCTTCTTTCCATTGCTGTTCTCTTTCCTCTTTCTTTCATTGCCAAAAACAAAATCAAGAAACAGAGCAAAACAGAGAAAAAAAATTCAAGAAACAGAGCCCAAGGGGGAAAAAAAAAAGTTTGGTTATTTTTTTTTTTTGGGAAATTTTTTTTTTTTTTTGTTTGGTTATTGAAGATCCAGAGAAGTGAAGATGACGATCGGATCTTAAATTAGGGTGCTTTAAAACTTTATCTTTTTTGTTGGATTTTGATAGATGAGAGGATTTGTTTGAAAGAGTGAGAAAGTGTAGTGACGCTTAGCTATAGGCTTCGAGAGGGTTTGCTTTAGCTTTACGTTTTCTTTTTCTTTTAAAATTTTGTTTTTTTGTTATTTCTTTTATTTTTCTTCCCCTTTTCAATTGCCCCACCAATTTATTTCATTTTAAAATGACAGGTTTATTACTTTTATTATTGTTTATATATCAATTATTTCCATGATTATTGACATCATATCCTCAAATTTTGGCAAATTTTACGGTTAAAAATAAAATATACTACTTAGATTCATCAATATAGGAATTGATCTACAAAATCAGCATTTGATTGTGAGAATCGAGAGAGGCTATTAGAATGGGGATTATGAAATAATTAGGGAAATTAGAATAAGATGTTTCTTAGAAACGAATAATTAAACCAAAAAAAAGTTAGGGGAAGAAAAGGAAAAAGAAAAAGGGTATGATCAAGAAAGCACCTTAGGGTTGTTTTTTCTTTTTGTTTTTTTTGAATTTGATAAAGCCGAGGAAAATTTCAAATATCAAACTCAGTTTTATAAATTTTAGAATAGAAAATTATGATTACAGTCGAAGTTATTGTCTCATGTATAGGAATCAATAACCATAAGTAGATAATAGATACAGTTCATGCGATAATGTTAATCTACTTTACTTAGTATTTATTTATTAAATTCAGTTGTGTGGAAATTAATATACGATATCAATAAATAAGACAAAAAAAGCCACAAAATTAATTATTAAACTAGAAACTATATTTTGGTTTGTTTTAATTTTAAGATAAAGTTAGAGCTATTTGATTTAGACAAGATGGCATTTTCCATAATAAGTCGATTCAAGTCATTTTGTATTGGCTAATTCTATGCGAACATGTACGTCAATGTTTTAAATTGTCGGAGCATATCTACATGAAAGCAAAAACATTATTGCACAAATAAACGAAAAAAACTAAAACGATTATAAAAGAAAAATAAAATTAAAAGCAAATTTTAAAAGAGGGAGAATAAATACAAGAAACTTAACAAAAAAATGAATATATTCACAAGAGGAAATATTTGTGGTCTTGTGGAGATGAATGAACTCATGCGTTTGCCAGATCTGCATCTAAACACATAGAGTACTTAGATTCAACGTATGAGTATGTGTATACTAATATAGTAATCTATACTAATGATCACCAAAACTCAACTAACCAAAAATATATTAAAATATAGATTAAATTTTTAGAAAGATGTCATGTAACCAAATTAAGTTTTATCAAGAGTTTTGAGAAATAAACAGGATATGACTAGTTTTATAGGAACTATTTGATTTTTTTTTTCTTTTGATCATAGTCTGTTTAATGATTAAAATTGTGCATGCTTTGTCCTTTTCAGTTTTGCAATTTAATGTTTTCATTATATAACATTTTTGCTAACATTATCTAATCTTTTTATGCTGTGATCCAACGTGAATAATAATAATTCTTGGTAACTTGGTTATGTAGTGTATTTTCCGATTTGAAAATATAAATTCGTAAATATATAGTACTAAACACTATGGTCAAATCAAACACATTCCTTGGGTTACGTGGTACAATAAATACTAGAATCATATAAAAACATAAAACCAACAAAAAAGAGTTTGACTTTCGTAAAAATAAATTAATTACCAATCATCCATTTAAAGCATAACATATAACCCCGAGGCATGCTATGGCCCAAGAACATCATTTTCTATTTTAAGTAGATTTTGGGTTACATACTTTTTTTTTGTTTTCTTGATAAGAAGGGACACATACTTCATACATGTGTCGTGTGTTTATTCTAAATCACACGAAACATAAAAATAAATGAATTAGACTTGAATAGAAAATTTCGAGAATTTTGTGTCGCTATAGAGTTATGGTCATAGACTCATACCTTTAATGTTTAACGTGACGTGGTGGACCATGCAAAATATTTACTCCATTGTCTCTAATCGTATAAAACTGTGGAATCAACAAAAATATATTTTCTTTAACAAAAAATAATATATATATATATATTTTAATTTTAAAACCATGGAAGAACATAATTTCTGTTTTTTAGTTTTACTATTAATGATTGGATATAAATATTGATTCCGTAGAATTATACGATTGATAAAAAAAAACAGCCAAATTACATGACAAAATAAAATTTATGTAATTTTACCATCATAAGAAATATTAACCAGAAGATACTCTATAAACTTAACTATAACGTCGGCAAAGAAATCACATAAAACCATAACATTTTTAAAATTTGGCCAATTTAAGATGAAGAGAAATATATAAAAGCATTTTGATAAATTTTAAAATAGAAGAGAAATGGGTGGGGTAAAAAAGTGAGATAATGCAAAAGTCGGCACGCCCTAGGCAGCATGCTTGAGCAATTGACATCATTTGAGACATATCAATGTTCTAAGGTATGTTTTGTCTCTTTTAAAATTATTTTTCGTTATTTTTACAAAATATATAAAATTAGTTTCATAGTTTCTGCGTATCTCTATGTCAAAATATAAACTATATTCATAATCATTATGTTGTATTGATCCGTTGTTCATTAATTATATTGTTTGTGTTTCATGATTGGATTATTCATTCCTAAAGAGACAAGATCCTGCTTTTCTCGTTTACTTGATTTTAATTATAGTTTCTTCACACTTACCTTTGGTATTCCAATGTTGGTCCGGTTTAGTTAGTTCTAAAACCGGTCGCATGATCAGGCGCACCTTCTAATTTGTTTATTTTCAAGAGGGAAAATACCATTAAAAAATCTTTAACTTAATAATTTTTTCCAACTAAAATTTTCAACTATTGTGTTCTTAAAACAAATTTTCAAATTGATAAAATTTTCTAACAAAAATCTTAAACTATTTATATTTTCAAAATAAACCTCCAATTATAAAATTTTGTTTACTTAAACCATCAAATTCTTAATATTGATCTCATTGAAGATTAATTGACAGTCAACGATAACTTCATAAATACATATTAACTATTTGTTAATTTTTCAGTTTTAAATAAAAATTCTAGATGAAAAATCTCAATTTTGATCAACGATAACTCCAGTTAACATAGCAAACACCTGTTAAATATTTGTTAACTCCATCAGTTTCAAATATGAACCCTAGATGAATAAATCGATTTTCTGTAGTTGTAAATTCATTTTCTCCTTAGTAAATAACTAAACAATACGTAAAAAATGGACAAACATAGTTAACAAACAGTTAACGGAAGTTATCGTTGACTCATAGTAAACCATCAATGGGGCTCAATATTGAGAATTTGAGGGTTTAAGTAAGCAAAATTTTATACTTAGAGGTTTATTTTGGAAACAAAAATAGTTTGAGTTTTTTGTTAGAAAATTTTATCAAATTGAACGTTTGTTTTGGAAACACAAATAGTTGAAAGTTTTTGTTGGAAAAGATTGTAAAGTTAAAGATTTTTATGGTATTTTTCTTTTTTTAAAAATATATCATTTTATAAGATGATACGGAGATGCCTATGAGATAACTTAGGTATTGAGGTACTTATACGTGAAAATAAAAATTTATTATCTTTATTTGGAATTAAAAAATAAGTGAGAACTGAAATTACATGAAAAAAAACTAAAAATTGGTGTCTAAGACCTAATAAACCAGAGAGTTATGTGACTAAAACATATCATTGTTTTAGTAATCACAGGTTTTAACTCAAAATTAATTGACAATGAATAAATAAAAAACATATACCTAATATATAATTTTAAAATTTTCTTAACTTTAGAAATGAAAAAATTCTAACAATCCCAAGGATCTAATTATTGAGGTTAAATTGGTGCAATCTGTTTTGAAAGAGACTCAAGTCAAACAAAAATTAATAAAACATCTCATTGCACACAAACTAAAAACTAGGAGTGGGAATAACCACATTTCAATCCCTGCTAGTTACGTGGTACGAGCTTTCCATCACACACCATCTGAGTACATGACTGTTATTTTTTTTTTCATAAACAGCCTTCATTAATCGATTATAAAATTATATTTGTTGTAATATTTAACCAATAAAGAATAAAATGACATATTTTTTAGCCCCACCCTCAAAAGATATACCTAAAATCAGTTTATCCTTTTTCAAATTCTTATAGGAATGTTTTACCAAACGTGATTGCTGATATTTTATAATTATTACGTTGTTATGAATCATTACCTGAAATTTATATGTTTGAGGTACACAAAATCAAGATGTATGAAGATCAGAAGATGAAGAGTCTACTTATCTTTGTCAATCTTAAATTCTAAAAAAAATTGTAAGAATATAAAAGCAAAAAGCAAAATTTATACAATTTTTACTTGTTTGAGAGTCTTTATTATGGAAATTGTAGTCTCCTAGATTCTTACTTATCTATATTAGAAACATTTTTTTTGTCTAGTTTATTTGTCTGTCAAATAGAACAACTGATACTTCTTGTTGTGTGAACAATGTGTAGCCGAGACATTGTTATATTTTGCGATAACGATTTTTGGTCCTTCAAAAAACCGCAGGAGGCTCCCGCAGTCACATGTTTGTCTGAGGTGAGAGTTTGGTATTTTTTTTTTTCTTATGTTTTTTTTATATCACTTTAGATTAAATTTAACTGAACATGTTTACCAAAAAAAAAAATGTGTAACCAACTTGTTCTACAATGAATGGTACTAACGTAAATTCACATTATGAACTTATTTCGAAAATTGCATCTCACATATCATTGAAGAATTCAAAGTCGGTTCTCAGAATATAAATTTAGAGATAGATGTTAGACTAAGAATTGTACTATAGCTCAGTAGGGCTGGGCATTCGGGTATCCGATCGGGTTCGGATCGGGTATTTCGCGTTTTTCGAATATTCAGGTATAGAGGTTTACACCCGATCGGGTATTTTTACATTTCGGATCGGATTCGGGTAAACATCCATCGAGTTTGGGTGTTTTCGG
Source organism: Cardamine occulta (assembly GCA_028015245.1). NCBI lineage: Eukaryota > Viridiplantae > Streptophyta > Magnoliopsida > Brassicales > Brassicaceae > Cardamine > Cardamine occulta. The sequence goes on along the minus strand of CM051379.1, from coordinate 5,065,785 downwards.
GTGATACCCGAAATCCGAAATACCCGTCGGGTTTGGATCGGGTATGGGTGTTTTCATCAAAATTAAGTAAAAAATCAAAATATATCGGGTATGGATCGGGTATGGATCGGGTATAGGTCGGGTATGAGTGTTTTTATCCGAAACAAAGTAAAAAATATGTAATTTCGGATAATTTCGGGTGATTTCGGATATACCCGATCGGATACGGGTATCCGAATTCTGAGAAATGTACATCCGATCGGATATTATAGGACACCCGTACCCGAACCGAACTGTTTACTTCGGGTCGGGTTCGGGTTCGGGTATCGGGTGCGGGTATTTTGCCCATCCCTATAGCTCAGTCCTCCATCATTTTATTTATTTATTTGTTCCCACAAAGCTAGAGGTCCATACCTCTAATACCACAAATCTAATACCACAAAGCTAGATGTGAAAAGATGAAAATTTGTTTTACAAAAGCAAATATGCTTCTGATTCTTTTGATGTAATAAACAACGGGCAATTATTTGAATAAATACAAATAAATAGCAAACACACAAATTAAGATGGCAACAAAATGTAACCACAATAACGAAATTCATCGGTAAATAATCTGATATTTCTAAGGAACGTTACACAAAAAAGGTTCTACATGAATTACCCTATTCGACCAAACAAGAAAAACAAACAAAATAAAACATTAATGAGTATACATCCAAAAACATATCGATCAATTGTTTTAATTTCAGTACAAAAATATTCAGATTCATGTTGGGATTTGCATTTGTCTTCCCTGAAAAAGCAAATAAAAACACAGACAATTAAAGCAGATCAACAAATAATAACGAACATAAATACTTGAGAAATAGAAAAATCAAGCTAAAACCTATAAAAAATATACCTTAAGATTTTTTTTTTTTAAATTTCAATCACATTGTTTTTCTTCAAGCTTCTTTACGAGTAATCCTGATGAAAAATAATAGATTAAATTGTCAAATTTTCGTAAAACTAAAACAATAAAATGGTATTAAAAGAGAGTAAATTATTCAAACCTGAAGCAGTATATTCCAAGAGCAGTTGTAATCTCATGAATGACTGAAGTAGCAAAATGCATATATAGAGACAATGTGAATATACAATAACCAAGAAGAACCCAAAACTCATCCACAAGAGCAACCCTGAGAAGAGAGATTAACTCAATCTTGATATATAAATCTGATGAAATCGACAAATCAAAAACCGAAAAATAAAAACATACCCGTCGTTGAGTCTAGCTGTTAACGCATTTGCTAGAGCAAAGGGAAGGTAAAGCAATGACTGTTGCAAAAGAGAAGATTAATGAAGACTATGAAGAAAAAGATTGGATCAAAGCGAGAAGAAAGTTATCGATGTTATACCATACACATGTTTGTTTTTAGTCCTTTTGGTTCATCACATAAGTGAGCTAGAATCATTCTTCCCTGAAACCATAAACCCGTGACTAAATGCTTCAGCTTTGGGTTCATTAGTTAACAACGAATATAGATTTCAAAACCAAAATGCTTCAGCTTACCACAAGGAATCCAAATGCAAGTCCAGTTCCCAATACAACTAAGTGAGGATAGTTTCTTATGAGATCAATTGGAGACAAGTAATCCCTGATTAAGACACGATATACCGATAAGTCTCAATGTGTTAACAAGAGCAAGTTAAAGAAAATGTTAGATATAGACTTACCAAATCAATACTCCTGCAACTAATGTGACGAATGGATATAGCTGAATACACAAAAATATTGGTGTTACATATGAAAGTTAAAAAAGCGAATTATAAGAATTTAACCAGTGGATCAATTTGGTTTTAGGAGACAATACCATAGCTAATGCTAGAAGCATGCTTCCTTTTCTTGACTGTACAACTTTGTAAACATTAGACACACTGTAGAATGAAGAAGAGCAATGCATAGAAAAAGTTAACAAATTTCTCAGCTCTAAAAGACCATAAAGACCGACGAATTGTGAGAAAACTCACTTGATTGCAATGGTTGGTATAACAGCGAAAAATATCATGGTGAATAGTATCACTCTTGACATCAGAATCTCTGGAAAAAAAAACCAAGAAAAGTTACAATGGCGTAAAATAAACTTGTAAGGAGAAAAGTTGGGAGAAACAAAAGGTTCAGAGGACTATTACCGTTCAAATACGGCACCCAACTAAACAAAGGAATCGACTTCCCAAATGGCTGAGCCCACCATTCAGCACCTTGAGATGAAAAAAAGTATAAAAGATTAAGAAAGAATTGTTAATGAAAGTGATAGAGAGTTTCTTAGACTGTTGAAAGCTTACCAACAATGGCTGTGAAGAAATGGCCACAGTATATAAGTGCAAGACCTTCTGTAGGACCATTGACTACTGGAAGAGTAAGTGTATTGGTAAAATAGCTAGCACACAGAAGCGTAAGAGAGCAAAGTTATTAAGAATGTTGCAGTGATAAAAAACAGAGTTACAAATTTGAAATCAAAACACTTACTGTTCCCATGTTGCTCCAAAAAATGGAACAGCTGAGATAACCCAAAACCAGAAAGTATCTCTTCCACACATAGCAGTGCTACCATAAGCCATTGTTTCAAATGCACAACCAAGTGCATCACAACCATGATCAAAAAGCTCTCCTAGTGGACTAGATGAATTTGTTCTTCGTGCTTGTTTTCCATCAACAGCATCAAATGTCTAAAATTCAATCAGAAGTGCTCAAAATATGTCAGCACAAAAGACTACATGACTCTCAACAGGAAGATAAAGAGAAAGGACCAGACCTGATACAAAAATAGAAGCAAGCCATGTGCGAAGTGGACCCATCGAGGAGGAGGAGAATCCAACTTAGGTGAGTATATCTAAAGACAGTTTGAAAAAAAATCCATAAGAGCAAAGCAACAAGAGAATAAAGAATTAAGAAATGAGCCAAACTCACATAGCCTAACATAGCAGATGTGAGAAGAAACATGAACCCTGTAAGTGTAATCTACACAACAAAATCACACAAACCATAAGTATTATCACCTCTTTGTTACTATATTCAAGTTTACATTCACAATAGGATTCACTTATACCATGTTGGGTCTGGTGGATATGGATCCCAAAAGGAACACATGAAAAGAAAGATTAAAACTTTCATCAAAACAAGAGACTATACAATAACTCAAATCAACATCAATGTAAAGGAGATTAGATAACTTACGGCATCCATAAAGGAAAGATTTTGACAAAACGGTTCCAAAAAGGTTGGAGAACGTATTTAGCAAGATAAGAATGATCAACACCACTGTATTTATGTTTCTTAAGAGCAGCTACACCATGTGCTCCAATGTAACCCATTTATTTCAAAATCCAAATTGGGTCTATCTTAGATCAACCTGTCAAAGATCAGAACAATAACAAACCAAAAAAAAAGTCTCTAAAGCTTGGATCTTTTATGTCAAAGATGACTACTTTTCAAATACCCTAAAGCTATAACAACGAAATCTACAAGACCCATCTAAAAAAAAAGAGAATCTTTTGACAAAAAAATGAAATTTTGATTCAAATTCAATAACATACACGAACAGAGAAGCAATTAGGCTTTTTTTTTTGTTAAACGAAATTAGTGGTTTTAGAGATCGTAGATTCCAGTAAATGAGGAGCAGATTCGATCTAAAGATTCTGAAGAGAACAGAGTACTTACGACGCTTCGGCGAAATGCTACAAAGCCGAAGACGAAGTCGAGGAAGCAAGAATGAGCGATGTCTTAAGAAAATATAGAAGAAGAAACTTGAAAGAAAGAGAGATGAGAGCTATGGTTATTTGCGTTTGTTTACGAGTCTCTTCTTCTTCTTCTTCTTATTCTTCTTCTCTCTCTTGTTTGGCCCTAAAAGAGGCGAAGCGGGACGAGAGTGGAAAGGAGTACTTTGCGTATCTGTAACGATCTTTTATTTATCATTTGTTTCATTTAACTTCCTTATTTTTAATTTTTTTTTGTATTTTATAAAATAAATAGTTTTGAAAAAGTAGAGAATCACGCCCAAATTAATTAGTTTTAAAACTAAAAAGTAGAGAATCAACCCCAAATTAATTAGTTTTATTCGTTTTCTAGAAATTGAAATCAATTAAAACCATTTTCTAGTTTGGTTATAGTTTGATGTGAATTTTTATATTAATTTAAGAAAAATAGAGAATATAATTTTGGCTTGTTTAATTACAGTAAACATGAATCTGAGTTAAGTAGTTTTAGGTTTTAAAATGAAAAAAAAAAACAAAAACAGAACGGTTTATAAATAAATTCTGGTTCAATTTCGGTTTATGTATTTTTAGGTTAGAAATTTTTTTGGTCCACTCGTATAGATTAGTAATGAATAATAGTGAAATGAATGGATTTTTTTTCTCTATAAAATGAATTGATTGAGTTCAGAATAATTTTTAGTTATGAAATGAGTTTGTATAATATTCATATTATATGGAGTAATTAATTACCGTAAATTGAGATAATATGAGGGCATAAGTTGGATATTTTATTTACTATTTCAACGGTAATTGTGATTTATGTGTATTTGGAGTAAATTAATTATGATATTTTGGTCCATTCGAGTACGGTTCCTACGCGATTGAGATTGGAAGAAACCAAAACACGAGAATGCGTGCAAGATTAAATAAAATACATACGAAACGAACTTTAAAGTAGTTAAGATGTTGATTATTTAAATATAAATAAATGAAAAATATTGCCTATTCAATCTTTTTATTTATATACATACAACTAAACGAGACAGGCTGTTCTATAGTTTTTCTACATTTGAGAAGTTAAAAGAATCACATTCGTCTTTCTTCTATTTATTTTTGTTTTAGCATCATATTTTGCTTTTTCCTCAAGGAATATGGAATCAGCAAAATCATATTTGTATACAAAAATCAAAGTTGCTTTCTTTTAAGATGTCGACAAATTCTTACTTTGTTTCAAGTCTTGTATACGTTAGCAATAGATCATGACCCATTCAGGACTTATATTTAAAGATCTTATATAGTTTATGGAAGTATGTGAAATTCGTATGTATTTGGGGTAATATTATTGAAATTTGAGAATAATTATTTGATCGAAATCGAGATATATGGTTGTACTTGTACATTTGAAAATATCGATGAAACCAAGAAGTTGTGCCATCATTAATTTGGATTCTTGTCGAATAATTTAGTAGTAGTACCTTATCTTGCATCGAGAAGAATATTAATAAACTTGTTGTTGGGGTATTAGTTTAAGCAAGTTGAACAAAATGATCACGTGACCAAAATAACACAAGAAAATTTCCAAAAACCATTAGAAAAACCTTTACATCACAATCTAAACGGAACAAGCACTTTGAAGTTTTTCTTTGATAAACTACTAATAACATACATTTTCTTAAGGTCAAATAATAGATCATTAATATAGTATGATTCTATGAACTATACAACGAAAGATCATTTTCTTTTTTAAGGATGGACATGTAGGAAATATGTGTGATATATGGATCGAAGGCCCGGCCCACAAAATCAGCTACTAGTTTGTTCCTTTTTATTATGCGTAGATACGGCCCGATGATACATATTAGGATTTTTTTTCATGCTTTTTCAAAGCTATTTTATTTTTACTAGAATCATGAAACTGAGAATACAAAAAAAAAAAAAAAATAACAAATCTATTTTCTTTTGACAACACGAAAATATCTCTCTTTTTTTCTTTTTCTTTTGGTCAAGCAACAACACCAAAGATCTCTTAAACAAAAGAAACAACAAATCACTAATTGACATGTGAACAATCCCGTCGTATCTCACCAGCATTACCAGTTTTAACTCCAACACGACCCAACTTGGTAATAGCAGATATAAAAGCTTGTCTAAAAGCTATTTCACTCGAAGCAAACGTATTAACAGTAGATCTTGACCGTTGATCAGTAAACAAAACTTGATCAGACGTGAACAAACCCATCCCTTGTTGAAGGTTTTGGAAATAAGCATTGTCAAAGATTCGTGGTGAAGTCGGATCCATGTTAATCGCTATCCTCGGGTCGACCCGGATCGGACACATTTGTCTAAGTTGTAACGCGTAACGAATATTTAATGTTGGATCAATACGAATTTTAGGGCTAAAATTGTAAATTCTCCTCGCAAATTTGCTACAATGTGAGAATCCAATAGTATGTGCACCTAATTAACAAAATTAACGTAACAAATCATTTGTTAGATTCAGTTTCAATAAATGAAATTGAAATCGGTTTGGTCCGGTTTGGTTTTAGTTTAGATACCAGAGAGTGCGATCATATCGGTTTGGGATAGACCATGTTTAGCAAACATAGTGTTGAGCTGGTCCAGTTTGAAACTAGGATGAGGTAGTTTGTGTTGAACACTCGCCACCGTTGATAATCTACCGTCTCTTCTCCCTAGCTCTACCGGATAATTTGGTCCTCCGGTCTGCCAATATATTATCACTTTTAATTATACATAACAATGACATAAAAGAAAAGAAAAGAAAAAAAGAATATAATATTAAACACATACAAAAAAACAAAACAATAACTAAATCGATGGTGATTTTAAAAGTATAAATTAGCTAACCAAATAAGTCGTAATCAAAGAGAACTCAAAACTTTTATGGTTTGATGAACATGTTTTTTTTTTTGTACTAAGTAACATTACTGTTTCAAAAGTTTACCTAATTAAACAAAACAGTAATGTAATACTCAATATTTTATGAGAAAATTAGAAAATAGGATATTTTTATTTGAAGAATGAGGAGATTTTTTAGATAGTTTATGTTTTATGGCGTGGTTTTCATTTTAATACCTTCTATTTTTTCTTTTAAAAAACCACCTATTTTATAAATTAAAACATTAAACTATCCAAACACCATATAAAAACATAAAAACTACTCACTTTGCAAAGACACCTATATTTTATTTCACAAAAGAAGAAATACTAGATTGTCTAGATTATATAATTGAATTTTGAATAAGATGAATAGGAAAATGTCAAAGAAAACAAAAATCACTAGAGTTGAAATGTTCTTCTTTTTGTTTTTGTTTTGGATAAGTTAAATAAATACGAGTTGAAACTTAAAAATGTTATTATACCAAAACGACAACGTCACGAGTGGCGAGAGCCAAAATGTCAGCACAAGAGACTTTGTTACGGCAGTTAGGATCGCTGTCAACGGCCTGCTTAGCCTTAACCACCGTGTCAAATCCATCTCCCGCGAGTGATATGTCATCAGGGTGATCCCTCTCCGACGGTGATGCCAACAATATCGAAGCATCACATCCCTATATAACGTTGATAGAGTTTAATGGTTAAAAAGCAAAAACCTAAGAAAAAAACTATATTATATAGTATTTATGGACATAAATCGGTTTAGATATATCATCATATGATTCATTTAGTATACATAAAATTCTTACACGGACGAAACAGTCGTGGAAGAAGAGGCGGAGGGTGGCTGGAGCGGTTACAAAAGTCTGTTGAAACTTCTGATTAACGGCGTTGCGGACAATGGTTTCGACGTTAGGACATGAGTTTTGGTAAAAGTTTGTCCGAAGTTGAGCAGAGATAGATGAAGTAAAGAGAATGAGAAGAAGAGCAATAATGGATAAGTTGTTTTGGTTCTTCATGGCTTAATAATAACTTAATGTTTTGTTTCTGTTGTGTACGTGTTTGTTTCTATTTATAGATGATCAAACTTTAACCAAGGGTATGGTACAAGCAATTTAGTTTAATTATATATTAGTGATGTATACTATTATGATAATGATTTTGTTACAAGCTGTATTATTGTCCAATCATAGATTTTGACATTTTGATTTGAGGTTGGGGTGAGGCTCACACAGTCATTTTTGTTTTATTTTATTTAATTGTAATGTTCAGTCGGTTCTTATTGTATTATCAAATATATATTTTTATGAAATTTCTATGTAACTTATAGTATTGGCTTAATTACTTTGGGAAGTTTGATATTTTCTTTTTCTCTTAACTTATTTGCATACGTTTATTCTAACGTCCCATTGTTAAAATTAAGTTACCTTTTCGAGGTTATCGCGAAGTAGACAAAGTCACAAAACCAATAAATTGTTATATGCCTAATAATTTAATTTAAATTGAACTTATAAAAAAAAAGGATGGAATCATGCAATTTGGTCTTCAGTTATCTAAGTTTTTGGTTGATTGAATCACGATAAATTAAGAAAATAATTAATATAAGTGGGCGATTGTGGAATGGATCCAATTATAGGCTTATAAATTATAATACTTTTGTTTAATTTTGGTCAACGATATAATTAAGTTTACCTGTTCGCTGTTTGAGTTAATCCGAACTATATTCTATGTTTTTCAGAGAATGTTATTCAGCCATGTATCTATATAAAAAAATATAATTCAAACATATATTTTATGATTATTCAATCCTCTATAGTTGATTTTGAAATATTCATTGAGTTGAACTGAATGAAACCATAGTTATGAAGGAAAAGTATTGTGAATTAAGTAAATGCTTTTTTGTATTAATCAAATTTTATGAACTAAAGGCAAAATCTAAACCATGTCAAATTTAAATTTATGTTGATCTTATCTTTTGCCAACCCAAAGCCATGTTGCCACTTCTTAGCAACCACTTGAATAAGAAGATAAACTCATGTGATTTGATATAATCTTACCAAATTGCATCCTTCTAATTCTAAAGATCTAAGTTTACAACGAGGGATATGGGATCTAAAGTTGACTAATGATGAAAAGTTTGTAAATAGTTATATTAACTTACAAATTGCAAATTCTTTTTTAAAGTTGAATCGAAATTGAGTTTTAAACGCAAAAATAGTGATGTATTTTCAGTGTGTTTTCTAACACAAATGTTTTCCACATCAAAATCTATAGTTATGCATAATTTGAAAAATTTATTCAATAAACTATGAAATAAGTGAAATGGTTGAAAGTGACTTATGGTGTGGTCCGTGTGGAGACAAGTCTTGCAAGTTTGCAAAATAATGAATATGTGGACCATACTAAAGTAGGATCTCCGTTGATTAAAATTATATTTGAGAACTGTTTTCTATAAAATAAAATTATATATGCAGTAATCAAATTTATTGTCCTTATTTGAAAATTTCTCCAATAGATTAAGACAAATATTAATATAAATATTGAAATCTATAAACAATGACAGCTCATCACATGGCATGAAACCATGATTCAAGGAAGAAACTACGCAGCCTCTGCCATAATCTCTTGGCTATTCAGAATATAGCCTATTTTTTAGTTTTCGTGTTTTGACCGATAAACAAATTAAAGAAAAAAAAAATGCAAAGCTCATTGAATATATAAGATAATAATATAATGGTAAGGTCCCGGAGAAAAATACTTACTACTCCATACAATATAAGAGGATATGGCAAACATATGGTTTATAAAAAAATTATTAGAACAAGGAATGAAAAATTGTTTAGTAAATAATAAGTACAAGAGTTATTATTTAAAATAGCAAAATGGTATAGTGATTTAATTGGGTAAAAATGTATCACGTTTCCTTTTGTAAATTAACCTCTACAAAAATTCCTCCGATTCTTTTATAAGTCTTGTTTAAAGTTTTTTTTATCTACATATAAAAAGTCAAATACATTTTCATTTTGATCCCTTATTAAATATAATATATATGTTTTTATTGGTTGATACATTAAAGCAGTACAGATAAAATTATAATTTTACCAAAAATTTGTATTGAAAATATAGAATGAAGCTTATGAAATGTGAGTATTTTTACTTGATATTCTCTTATGTTAGTTAGGTACATAGATGTTGAGAAAACTGTAGTTGGGTTTGTGATTGATACGTAACTTAATGACCAACATTCATTTTTAGATCATCGAAACGATACGTTACTACATTTTAACACAAATAACAACACGATACAAACGAATTAAAGAACCTTTGTTACAAAAACTTGAGATTTATTCAGAGTCAGAATCTGACTGAGCACTCTACCTTACGCTTCTTCTGACTTGTGTAGTAGACTTTGGTTTAAGAGATGACTCTCCTTCGTAATGGATCACTTGAGCTCTAGCTAATCTCTCTTCCAGATCCTCTGTGCTGAAATCATCTTTTCCTCCTAGCTCATTGAACCCAACCTATCAACCAACAACATTGATACATCATCCATTAAAGCTCAAACAAACAAACTCTTAACACCAATAGTGCTATGAAGCCATAACTTGCTAAAACCACAGTTAAAACATCAACTAAAGAGAAGAAAAAGGGGGGGAAAAAGTTATAAGTTGGATTGTGGATGATCTGTTCTTTGTACATCAGTCTCATACAAAAGTTAAAAAAGGTTAGGTAATTGTTGTTATTGTTGGGGCAAGTGTCTTTCTCCTTTGAGAGTCATGAGATTTATACAAACATAGTGACAGTTTTACCTATTGGGTTTGATTAGTAACCGCAAAATAACATAATATATGAGAACTATATGTACTGCGAATTTCGCAAAATAAAAAGATCTTATGATTTCATGTTTTCTTATTAAATTATATAATATTTTTGCCTATATAATGTTTCTTTGGCTTCCTTGTTTTTTTCTCATATTTATTCTCAAATGTTTCTTTAAGTTATACTCAAATGTTTCTTTAAGTTTGTGTTCTTGAAGAACGATACTAGATATTCAACTAATAAATCGTCACTTAACATATATAAAACCAAAAAAAACAAAAAAAAACAAGAATAAACAATCGTCTTCCAACAAATAACATTGGAGAACAACAAATAAAAGAATAATCTTCCAAAATATCCCAACATATCATCGCACATTGACATAGAGAATATTAGGCTATAAAATTCAAATGAAATACAATTTTAACAAATCACTCATTAGTCTAAATAAATATTAAAATAGTTTCTATAAAAATTAGTTAAATACAACTCGGTTTATAAGGAAAAAAAACTTAATTTTCATAATAAACATTTCATTAAATATAAATATGAACAAAAAAATGAATAAAAAAACTGCAGCATAGCGCGGGTATTTACCTAGTTATAATAATTAAAAAGTTTTTTTTTAAATTTTCATAAATTTTCAGAGAGTTTTTTCTCAAAAATCATCTTACCAGCTAAGAATATATATTTTTTTAAATTAATCAACCAATAACATTAAAATTAATGTAATTTGAAAGTTAGTAAAAGTATTTCTTAATCTAATAACACATAACTTTGAATGATTTTTTAAAATTATCATTTAATAATACATGACTTTTAATGAATGTAAACAACTTTAAAAAAAAATATTGAACCAATAATATATGATGTTAGTAGAGTTTTTATAATTCAAGATTGAATAACACTAAAGTTTTAAAAAACTGTGGCTAATCATATCTTTACCCCAGGCCTATCAAACGTAGACAAAACTGATGGTCATTTGCATTGAGGGTGCATCAACCTAGTGACTATCTCTCTTTTAGCGATTTTGAAAAGGCTTTGATAACCTTGTTGAATCTGTGCTTGCTTCATTTTTTAACCATACTATGTATCCTCCTCTTGTAAGTTTTCCCTCCATTTGTTTAGTTTATTATAATGATTATGTGTAAGGACTTTTGTTAGTTTACTTTTCTTATTTTCAGGGAGTTTATCGTCCTAGAGTTGCACGAGAATCATGGTTTGTTCCATCTAATGCTTGCTGTGGGGAGAGATGTGTTCAGAGGAAATCCATATATTGAATGCATCAATAGTGCTTGTGGTCACTAGAACATTGTCTGGATTGAACTGGGTCAGCGTGTGACATCTCACTTTGTGGAGATGAGAGGGCCGTATGTTGTTGGAGAGATAGTTGATGATTATGATGCATCTGAAGTTGAAGCTGCATCTGAAGCTATGGATGAGGCTTGAGTGGTTTGAGTTGACATAAACTCTTTAAGTTAATTCTATTGTTTGAGATACATAATTCTTTTGTTTTTGGTCTCTCTATGTTGATCATAATCCCAGTTACTGAGACGAAAATGTTTAGCTCTGGATAATTATTGACTGAGTCACAAAGTTTTTATTGATAAATTACTCATTCTTCTGCTGCATATTCAGAATGACTCGTTTTTGTGGCTTCAAGTAGATGTTTGGTTAGTGACTCTGGATCTTGTTCACTCATTTTTTCAAGCACATGTCTTTTTTCTTCCTTTCTGCCCCAAACTAAGTAGAGCCCCAACATTATAAACACTGCACCAACAATCATGCAAAGCAAATATTTAATTAGATCGAGCAATCCAAAGAAGCAAAACTTGATAATCTGGTATTCAATGCGATCACCAAGAATAAGAAACGCCATTGCAGCAACAAGAAGTGTCTGTAACGGCTGGAAGACTGGACAACCTTTGTAGATGCACCATATCTGAAGATAAAATCAGCAGACATTTTCAGCACCAATGGAATTTATGTCCTTGGCATTGTCAAGAAGATGTTATATCATGTAAAAGAGTTGAGAGAATTTTGATTACCTGTGGTGGTGCTTACTTCAAGATCTCAGTTGCAACTCTACAGTGGATATGATAGAACCCAATAATAAGATTATCAATGCTGATCAAAAATAAGAACAAAAGACTCAAGTTTCAATAATTTTCTTTTTCATATCCTTTGGTAATCGGTGATGATGTTTAAATACAAATAAAATAAATAAACTAACCACTAAAACAACTAAGAAACGTGGAGTGATGGAGATATAATCTCATTAATTTAGAAAATATAACAAGACTATCACTGATCTAAGCGACAGTTATAACGCACAGGATATGACTCATATGAGATTGGGTTATTAAACCTTTCAGCACCTTCAACTTTTAGATTCATTCTTCTTATGCAACTGGTAAGAAGCATTGTGGATTAAGCACCACCAAAAAGTACTTCAAACTTTGTTTTGTTCAAGTATGAAGTTTCCACAAAGCTTGATATAGATTAATGCCTTAAGAGTATTGAAAGCTTTATATGATTTTTACAGAGCCTTATAAAATGTTTTATGAAGTTTCCATAAAACAATTTTTTTATAAGGTTTAAAGAATCTGAACCTAACTACTTGAATGCAGAGAATGCTGCAAGTATGATCCTTTTTTTAATTGTTTTTAGTTGATGAGTTAGTTCGGTTAAAGCTTCAGCATTTATCAGTGTGAATCTGCAGTTTTACCGGTTATGTTGTCTTAGTTACTTCCGGAGATGGAAACTTATGATAATCTAAGAGAGAGCCGTTGCTTCAAGGTGTTCAGAATTTGCCTATACCAATGCAAGCTGAAAGGCTTAAGGTGTGAGTTTTGTATGCACTTTGTGTGTGATTAATTATGATCTGGTTTTCAAGTGATTGGTGCACAAGTAAACAATGCAGTATTGGCTCCACTTGAAAACTGATTTAAGTGATGGTTCATCGCTGGATTGATATGCCCTTGAGACATACTCTGCTGAATATTTCCACCTGAGAGCTGTCTAACTTGGAATTGTTAGTGTTCCAGAAACCTAAAAACATTCAAAAGACATGAACCTCCAAATCACTTAAACCAGTTTTCAAGTGGAGCCAATAGTGCATTCTTTACTTGTCCACAAAGGCTCCCCTAGTAGCCAATTGGTCTGTCACTTGTCTTTAAACCTCTTGAATCACCAAGAAGCATCAACATAACCAACATTATCTTTCACATTTGTTTATAGCTCTGTTAATATCCTTTGCATTGTGAAGAAATGATATATTCTATGTTATCATGTAAAGATTTTGAGAGAATCATAATCACCTTTGAATAATTCGTGGTTAGGTACTTTTAAGTTTGATTCTTTTAACTTAATCAGACCGGTTCAAGAGAGTTTTTTGCATATTGTTAGACTTGACCAGAAAGTTAATTTTAGATAAACCACTAATCTGAAAACAGAGCCATATGCAAATTCGATTTACAACTTTTGGTTTAGTTTGGCTTAGACGAGTTTTTTTACTAAACCAAAGAAATTTAGAGTTTAATTGAACCGGTCTTAGTTACAACTTACAACATCTCAGGTGGTTTTGAGTAATTAGTTACTTTCAAAAAAGGAAAACAATCTTACTTAGTCGTTTAATTACCGATTAGCAGATTTTCAGAAAAAAGGAAATTAACATCAATAACCTGAGAAGCAGAGTTCACTAAGGCCTCTCTAGTCTCTATATATACATTATTAGCGATTCTTTCGCAAGACGCAAACCAAAAATCTCTGAGACAGAACAACGATCTTTTATTTTTCTTTGTTCTCTCTTCGACTGACTTTGTCTGTGAAATCTTTAGAAACATAATGATGAGAGGCATCAAGCGAAAGATTCCTTTAGAGAAGATAGAGAAGAAAGATTCGAGAGCTGTTGCATTCTCTAAACGTAGCAAAGGTCTTTACAGTAAAGCGACAGATCTGTGTCTTCTCTCCGGTGGAAAGATCGCGATCATAGCAACCCCTGTCTCTTCCAATTCGAATGTCTCCTTTTACTCGTTTGGTCACTCTTCTGTTGATAGCGTCGTCTCTGCTTTTCTCGCCAATAAACATCCTCGGGAAGATGATGATGATGATCTAGGGTTTTGGTGGAACGACGAGGGTCTTGCTAGGTCAGAGAATCCGGAGGAATTGAGAGAAGCGATGAGCTCTATGTCGCAGATGTTGCAACATCTCAAGGATTTGGAAAAACGAAGAGACCACGAAGACGTGGAGAAGAAGGTTGTTTTACACGCAAAAGCCCTAGATCTTCAATCGTCTTCTACAAGTGCAAACTTTGAAGGGTTTAACAAGAACAGTGAAGAACAGTTTCTAGCGATTTCTGACAACAACAATAACAACAACAACAACAACAACTCTGGTTTAACTGGTAACTTTGATGGGTGCGATCAAGAGCTAGGTCTTGATCAAATATTTGATCTTATGAAATCTCAAGGTTCGTCGATGAATTTGGAGACGGATGATGTCTCCATGGTGACAAGGAATCAAAACCCATTGTCTGATTCCGAAGGTGTAGAAGAATTGGTGATGCAGAACAATCTCGTTAACTTGTCTGATATTGATGAGAATCAGATCCTATCGATTTCTGACAACAACAACAACAACAACAACAATGCTTCACCTGGAAACAACGAGGGTTGGTTTGATCAAGAGCTGAATCTTGATGACATCAGTGATTTTGAAGCTTTTGTATATGGAGGAGATTTAGATGAGGATGATCTTCAATTCTCTGATTACTTCAATGAGTTAGCATCCATTACTGCACTTTAAGGATTGCTGCAGATTTCTGAAAATCAATGTTTTATACTATTCTGTAGATTTTTCTGTCATTCAATGTAATGTTTATTAATATGTTGTTAAGTGATTAATATAAAAGTGTAACAAGTTATGTACTAGGCCAAGAGATATTGCATAAGCTGCTAAAAAACTTGTCAACTTGTTTATGATAGTGTGCATCTGCTACTTCGTTAGAGTACTGAAAGCTTTATATGATGAGTTAGTTTAATGAATCGGTTTAGCTTTAACGATACAAACGAACGAACCATTGTTACACCAACTTGAGATTTTTATTCAGAGTCAGAATCTGACTCAGCACTCTGCCTTACACTTCTTCTTCTAACTTGTGTTGTAGACTTTGGTTTAAGAGATGACTCTCCTTCGTAATGGATCACTTGAGCTCTAGCTAATCTCTCTTCAAGATCCTCTGTGCTGAAATCATCTTTCCCTCCTAGCTCATTGAACCCAACCTATCAACCAACAACAACAACAACATTGATTGATCATCCATTAACGCATAGACTCTAAGAGAGATTAACAAGAAGTTGTGTCTTTGTTTTAAGCATTTATTGTTTAGTATTATCATACCACATAGTCATCCACTTTAGTGTTCTTAATGAGAGCAAGAGTGGGAAGAACAACAATCTTAAGCCTCTCAGCTAAGAATGGACTTTTCTCAGCTTGGATCTTCACGAAACGTGTCTCAATGTGTTGCTTTGCAAGTATACTCATGTGTTTATCCATTACCTGCATATAGATAAACATCAATCATCCAAAAAACATACGACAGGGATCATATTCATAGAGACAAAGCAATACACAAGAATTAAGACAATGCATACAAATTCAAAAACTTGAATCTTATGCTAAAACAGGTCTAGTGGCTATGTGAGAAGAAGCACCATTTTTCGAGAAACAAATTTATGTGCCTTAACATCTCTTATCAAGATAGACATAAAACCTTAAACAATCAAACCCAGCAGCAAAAATATCCTGAAATTCAAATGAAACACGACATTGATCATCTTCATAGATACAAAGCAATACAGAGATCACAGGGAAGAATCAGGCAATGCAGGCAAATCTCCAAGGCATATATAAAGCTTGAATCTAATGCTAAAACAAGACTAGTTTCTAAGCGCAAAGAAGCACCAATTTTTGAAAAAAAAATTACTGCACCTAACATCTCTTTTCGAAAACAAGAAACAATCAAACCACCATTAGCAAAAAAAATCTCTAACATTGTTAATAATTAATCACTTCCAATCTCTATAAAACTCAAAGATCACAGGGAAGAATTAAGTAATGCAGAGAATTCCACAAACATGAATCTTATGCTAAAACAAATATAGTAGCTAGATATGGACAAACAACTCTAAAATCTCTGCGCCTAATATCTCAAATCTCTATGCCTAACATCTCTTAATCAAGATCATACATTAGACACAAAAGCCAGAAACAATCAAACCAAACAAAAGTGATAACTTTTCAAAGAAACTGAAGGAAACCTTTAAATGTTGAAGCAAAAATGCAGACTCTATAACCTTATTCTAAACCAAATCTAGTGGCTATGAACAAAGAAGCACCAAATTTTGAATCTCTGAATGATACATTAGAACCCAAAAACCAGAAAGAATCAAACCAAAACAAAAGTGATAACTTTTTCGAAAAAACAGAGGGAAATGTTGAAGTAAAAATGCATACTTTATAACCTTATGCCAAAACAAATCTAGTGGCTATGAACAAAGAAGCACCAAATTTTGAATCTCTTAAGTCTTAATCATACATTAAAACCCAAAACCCAGAAATAATCAAACCAAAACAAAAGTGACAACTTTTTTGAAAAAACAGAGGAAATTGTTGAAGCAAAAATGCATACTTTAACCTAGTCTAGTGGCTATGAACCAACAGGTACCAATTTTTTTGGATTCTCTAAATCAAAGATTTGAAATTTGTTGAATCAAGAATGTGTATACATACTTTACAAGGCCAATTCTCACGGTAGAAATGGCAAACGACACGTTCACTAGCTTTAACAGCTGAGAAGAAATCTTTCTCAGATTGAATCTCAGAGTATTCTCCATGTCCAAGACTCATCCAACGTTTCTTCTTCTCAGCCATTTTCTTCAGCTGCTTCAATCTTCTTTCTCTCAAAACTTCTAAATCATCTTCGTCAAGCTTTTCTAATGACGCTATCTCGTCGTCTAGCTTATCTTCCATAGCTTTCGCTACCGTTAGAAGATTCTTCTCCAGAATCTTTCATTCATCATCACATTCACAAAATTAAAAAAAAAGTTACATAAAAGTAAATCAATAATTTTAACTGCATTGTGTTGAATTAGTACCTCTTGAATTGGATTCTCCATTTCTTGATTTCCAGATTTCAGATTTCAGATCTGATTTCG
The DNA here is from genome assembly GCA_028015245.1 of Cardamine occulta. Lineage (NCBI taxonomy): Eukaryota > Viridiplantae > Streptophyta > Magnoliopsida > Brassicales > Brassicaceae > Cardamine > Cardamine occulta. Next base: position 5,048,140 of record CM051379.1, on the reverse strand, counting down.
ATTTTTACTGATGATGATGGTGACGAGAGACAAATGAGACAATGTAGGTTTATTTTATTTATATTTTAATTAATATATTAATATAATTAAAGTCTTTTTTAACAATAAATTTAGTTTCAAAATATGTGATTTTTTATTTATTTAAAGTTGTCTTCTTCTTTTATAAAAAAACTTAACCTAATTAGGTGATTAACGATGGCTACAACGACGACGGAAACAAAGCTTTTTATGATTTCTTATATGTTAACGATGGTTTATGATTAACGAGAGCTTTCGATCTCTAATAACTTCACTGGAGCTTTACGATGTCCGGTCACTTTTGGGATGCACCGAGAGTTGTCTCTATGTGTGATACATGGCAATGGTGTTGACTTAAGCTTGAGTTTATAAACTATCTTAGATTAGGATTATGATCTTTAGAAGTTATCTAAATATATCTTTAATGTGAATAGGATTAAGGTTAAGTGTTTTCATATATAATGAGATGTCAAGCTTGTGACATAACTTATGAAATTTAAGAGAGATTTTCTAAAGCAATAAAGAGAGTTATTTTTTTTTTATTTTGTGCTCTTAATTTCTTCTTTGAATTCTATATTTGGTATCAAAGATTTGTGAGATCATAAAGGAATCATGACGGAAGTTGCTGTTGTGACGACGAAACCTAAAGAAGGAGGAGGATCTTCTTCCATCGTATGTCCTATGTTGAATTCAACCAACTACATGGTATGGGTGATAAGGATGAAGATTGCGTTTAAAGTTCATAAAGTTTGGGAAGTTATTGAGTCTCCGACGGATCAAATCGATGGTGAAAAAACAACATAGCCATAGCTCTGTTGTTTCAATCAATACCTAAAACTCTTATCCTCCAAGTCGGAGAACTTGACACAACTAAGAAGGTAGGGGAAGCAATTAGAGCACGGCATGTGGGAGATAAAATAGTTAAAGAAGCCCGATTGTAAACGTTAATGGCTGAATTTGATCGTCTAAAGATGAAGGATTCTGAAACAATTGATGAGTTTGTGGGAAAACTATCTGAAATCTCATCCAACTCAGCTGCCCTAGGAACAAGTATTGAAGAATCAAAGCTGGTTAAAAAGTTTTTTAAGAGTCTTCCTCGGAGAAAATATATACACATAGTAGCCTCTTTGGAACAAGTGTTACATCTTAATACCACAAGTTTTGAAGACATCGTAGGATGTTTAAAAGCCTATGAAGAACGTATTTTCGAAGAAGAAAAAGCTCGAGGATCAAAGCAAACTAATGTATACAAATACAGAAACTTTGACTAGTCATTCAAATCGAGATTTCAACGGAGATTTCAGAGGCAGAGGTCGTGGAGGAAGAGCCTTCTATAGGGGAAGAGGCCGTGGTCGGTACGGTGGAAGAGATATATCATATATAACGTGTTATCGATGTGATAAAACTGGTCACTATGCCTCAAACTGCCCTGGCCGATTGCTTAAATTACAAGAAGCACAAGAGAATGACAACAAAGATACACAAGAAGCAGATGGACTCATGATGCATGAAGTGGTCTTCTTAAATGAAAAGCATTGCGTACCAAGCAAATTTGAAACGAACACAGACGGAGGGAATGTTTGGTACCTTGACAACGGGGCTAGCAACCACATGACCGGAGATCGAAGGTATTTCGATAAACTTGATAACGCTGTTACTGGACAAGTAAGATTTGGAGACGACTCACACATAGAGATTAAAAGAAAGGGCACAATTGCTTTCGTTGACTTGAATGGATCACCAAGAGTAATGACTGATGTCTACTTCATACCTGATTCGAATAGCAATATTATAAGTCTCGGACATGCTACGGAATCAGGCTGTGACATAAGAATGAGAGGAGAATACCTGACAATGCATGATCGTGATGGAAAATTGCTTGCAAGAGCAGAAAGATCCAAGAATCATTTATACAAGGTTTGAATGGGATTAAGAACAATGCATGTATATATCTAACAACCATAAGTGAGTCAAGCAGATGGCACACAAGAATGGGACATGTGAGTCTTGCAACCATAAAATCAATGATAGATAAAGGACTTGTTCAAGGAGCTCCGAATATTACTCTTGAGAAAGAAATTTATAGTTCATGCTTACTTGGGAAGCAAACAAGACAAACGTTTCCACAAGCAACTACTTACCAAGCAACAAAGAAACTCGAGCTCATACACAAAGATCTATGCGGCCCTATAACACCAGGTATAAGTGCTGGGAACAGATACATTTTTGTCCTAATTGATGACTATTCTCGCTACATGTAGACGATCTTAGGAGAAATGAGATGCTTTTCACAAGTTCAAAAATTTTAAGACCATGGTTGAAAGAGAATTGGAAGCAAGAATACTAATTTTCAGAACAGATAGAGAGGAGAATTTCTATCTCTTGAATTTAACTCATTCTGCAAGGACTCCGGCATCAAATGGCACCTTACTGCTCCATATACTTCGTAGCAAAATGGAGTGGTAGAGAGACGTAATAGGACTTTAATGGAGATGGCGAGAAGCATTTTGAAGCACATGCACATGCCAAACTATCTATGGGGAGAAACCATAAGACATTCTACTTACATCTTAAACAGAGCCGTGACACGAGCCCTTAAAGACAAGACTTCGTATGAATATTTTTGAGATAAGGTGCCAACCATCGACGACATTAGAATCTTTGGTTGCGTTGCATATGCAAAAAAAGATAAACCACACTTGGAAAAATTAGATGACAGATCACGGATACTTGTTCATCTCGGAATAGAACCAAGAGTGAAAGCGTACCATTTACTTGATTCGCAGGCAAAAGAAAATAATAGTAAGCCGTGATGTTGTGTTCGATGAGACAAAGGGCTGGAACTGGAAACATAAAAACTCAACATAGAACGGTGATGGAAGTTTCAGAATTATGGTTAATGATTTTGAGAACCACGGACTCCAAGAAAGAGAAGAGAATATCAAAACAGGACAAAACACAGAAGATATAGAATCATCCGATGAATCTGGGGATGATGGTAACAGCACACGAACAAGGGTTAGAACATGAGAATGCAGAAACGAGTAATCCATCTCCAGCTTCACCTGTTTTGAGAAGATCACAAAGACAGAGCATACGACCAAAGTATCTAGAGGATTACGCCTTGCTAGTCTTACTTGCCGAAGAAGAAGGAGAGATGTTGCTTCTATGCTTAAACAACAAACCAAGGAACTTCCATGGGGCAAAGGATTTTAAAGAATGGATACATGCCTGTTAAGACGAAATCAATTCCATGGAGAACCTTAAAACATGGGATCTTGTAGATTTGCCGACTGGAGCAAAACCAATTGGTTTGAAGTGGGTATTCAAACTCAGAAGAAATTCCGATGGGAGTATCAACATATACAAAGCTCAGATTGTTGCCAAAGGGTATGTACAACAATACGGAGTAGACTTTGAGGAAATGTTTGCCCCAGTAGCACGGAATGAAACAATAAGACTTCTCATTGATCTTGCAGCATCACACGGATGGGAAATACACCATCTTGACGTGAAACGACCTTTCTTCATGGAGAATTAGAAGCCCTGTATCAGTTATGGAGGTGGCTTTGCACCACGGATTTAAGCACATCTGGTTTGAAACAGATTGCGCATAAATGATCAACCTCCTAGATGAGGAGGATAATTGGCCTACATTTGCCATATATTATCTTTATCTAATTTAATTCATTGAGAGTGATTGTTTCTGATTGTTCTATTATCTTTATTCTTCGTTTAAGGAATACTCGATGTAAGTTTCAGAGTTTCGGAATAACGATTTCATGAGGGTAACATATTCGAACAAGTTTAATAAAATATTGAGTATTTTGATGTCAAAAAAAAAAAGATTGGTTTGAGAAAAGTTATTTTCCACTAAAATAAAAGCCGGTGGTTTAATGGTTAGTATTAAACTAAATTAAAAACAAACTGATTAAGCAAAAATAACTAAACATCATCCATAGCTAAACGATTAAACTAAATTAATTAATTAAACGTTCTCCGTCGACTTCTCCTTCAAGCTCGCCTCCTTATAATCCTTCTTCCTACCTATCTTCTCCATGATAAAGTCTCGCTTTTCTACCACAACTGCGACGGCCAGTAAAGTAAGAGCAAAACCACCGACGGTCATAGGAGACTTACATAAGTCTGAGATCTTGGACAAACATTGTTTCATCATGATTAAGAGAGAAAGAGAGATTTGATAACTAAAAGAAAAAGTATATGAAGAAACAACTTTGTCTTGATTTAATAATTTTTTCCAAGTGTTTTGAATGAACGAAACTGCATCTTTATACAAATTTTAAAAGTGGAGATACTCAGATCTGAAACCCTATACTTGGAGCTTACTCCAAAACCCTAAACTTGGAGCTCACATTCTTGAATGGTAATTTAACATTTTTCTTGTTTAGGTTCGGTTAAGTGGATAGGAGTAGGACAGAAGTGCACTGATCATTATTTATTTTAAAAAATCTGGTATAGAAATATTGCACTAAAAATATATATATAACAAGGCCACGAAAATTAATTTGTAGAACCCATTAAAACCAAGACTTTTACTGTAAATTAAATGAGAGGCCCAAAATATTTATTTTTTGCACCCTTGGGTTCTTTTTTGTTTGTTTTGTTGAGCTATTTTTCTGGAAAGGATTAAGCTATCCAATGGGCCATCTTTCCTTGCCTGAGAGTTGTCTCTAACTGTGTGTGCATACATGGCTATAGTGGTTATGCTTGGTTCACTCTATACCGGACTAGTAACACGAACAATTCAAGTGGGTATGTTTTGGCTAGAGTCTCAAATCTTGATTCTCTGAATACCAATAGTTTAATTAATTCTTGTGGCGGTTGGTTTCTAGCATCTACAATATTGGCGTATCCAACTCTAGCGTCTCCATTATGGATTATCGTTCTCACACATGGTTCGAGGTTCGAAGCTTGCGGATGGATCTATTGTCAGTTTATCCTAACGTTCTTGATGAAAAGATATATGTCGCAGGAATTTACAGAGATTGTGATGACTATTCCTTTTAAAACTATGTTGAAGTGTTCGACACGAAAAGTATCAATCCCTTGCAATGAGACCACAAACGGGAAAGCGCATGCATGGATTATTTCGGACTAGGTTTGATTATTTTCGATTTAATTTATGGATTCTATTTCTCGGTATGTAAACAATGTTTTTTTTTTTTTTTGAAATTTGGTATGTAAACAATGTTATCCAAGCTAAAACATAATCTATTATAAATATTTTTGTGAATTTCGGTTCAGATTCATATTTTAGTCAAATATATTTTTAATTAAAAAGATGGATTTTATATCGTTTTTCTTTCTTCCAGCTCGGACTCGTATTCACTTTTTCGAGTACAGAAAAAAAGTTAATCTACTTAAACCATATGGTTTGGTTTTAGGTTAAGTATTTCGATTTGATTCGGTTCAGATCGGATCAGTTTGAAAGAAAGAAAAAAAAAAACCATATTCGAGTTACATATAATTATGGAAGGAATTAACCATAAAACGATGATTGATGTTAAGAAAAATGTATGAATTATTGTGAGTATATGTAATTAAAGTGTCTATGTTCATGTATACATATGATACATCAAATTATTAATTAAGTTCTTACATGATTCTGAGAAAGTAGATCGATGGGTTCGATAAAAGTTATTTTCCATTAAAAATAAAAGCCGGTGCTTTAATGCTTAAATATTAAACTAATTTAAAAACAAACGAAACAAAACTGATTAAGCAAAAATAAACTAAACATCATCCATAGCTAAACGATAATTAAACTAAATTAATTAATTAATTAAACGTTCTCCGACGACTTCTCCTTCAAGCTCGCCGCCTTATCCATCTTCTTCGTGCCTATCTTCTCCATGATAATGTCTCGCTTCTCTACCACAGCTGCAACGGCTAGTGAAGTAAGAGCCAAACCATTGGTCATAGGAGCCTAAAAGAACTCTGAGATCTTGGACACATATTGTTTCATCATGATTACAAGAGAAAGATAGATCCGATGAAAAAAAAAATTAGATGAAAAATTAGATTCAGTATTTTTTAATGAACGAAACTGCTTTTTTTTATATGTAGTTTTGAACTTGGAGAATACTCCGAAACCTAAAACTTGGAGAATACTCTGAAACCTTATACTTGGAGCTTACTCAAATAACCCTAAACCGTAAGAAAAATGTAATAATCTCTAAGAAAAATGTGATAATCTATAAGAATAAGAATCTCGTCTATGTGAACTAAACTCTCTCACAAACTATAAATCTTTTTTGTCTATTCGCTAACGTCTAAGATTCTATTCATTTAGTCTTTTCATCTCCATCGTATATTTTGGAGTTGCAACATTCGATCATAATTCGTTAAAGGCTACGGATTCTTTACCAAATGTCTATACATAACTTTTCCAAAAACACTATTTTTTTGCCAGCCATATGAACTATCAGCGTTACATCAAATGATACTTTTATATATAGCACTAATCGCTATTGCATGTTTTTGTATAAATAGGAAGACAAAAACTTATACGTCCTTCAATCAAATGAGATATTTAGGCCGAAGACCTAAATTTCCTCTTCCTAATTCTCTTAAATAATGATAATGGTTAATACACTTCTTCCACTCTAGTTTTTATACATTTCTTACTTTAATGGTGCTTTCGTCTTACAGTCTTTGTTTTTCCTAAAATCATGTTTACTTTTCCATTTGGTGATCTAATCAACTAAACCACAAAGATTTTTATTCATATAAAATTATATGAAGTCTTTTATTTTTTTATCAAAAATAAAATAAGTCTTTTATTTTATATATTTTTTGTTAAAGATGAAGTCTTCTATTTTCAGTAAAAACAATTGCTATAACAATATTATATTATCTTGAAAAATCGTAGGGGACAAAGAGATAGATGCCTTGAGTCGATTTTCAATTTGGGCCTCGGGTCAAAAATTCCCAGCTTTCGGCCACTCACTATAAACTATATTATCGTTACGAGAAAAAAAAACTTTATAAATCAAAATTCTCAATTATTCGATCCTTCTCATATAAGGATGGAAATTAAAAAGCACTAACATTTCTTTTTAAACATTAAACTAGGTAACTGAGTTTAGAAGATGTAAAAATAAAAAGTCCGGAATTTCGGATCGAATTAAAATTGCAATAAATAAAAAAAATCTATAATTATTACGTAAATAATTTTCTCAGTGTTTTCATGCTTGATCCGATCCTACCGGTTATATCAGAACCTGGACGCTACTCCACTTCAGGTTTAGTATTAAAATTTGCTAATAATAAAACCGAAAAAATCCAGAAAAAAACGCTATTAACTCGCCATTCAGCTGGTTCAACTGGTCCATCGGATTGCAGGTCAAAACATTTTTTAAAAAAATTTAAAAGTTTTGATTCTTTTGATTTAAATAAAATATTTGATTTAAAGAATAAAATAATATTTTACATTTATTTTTTTATAATTTTGTAGTTTTGAAAATACGTATATACGATTGTTTGTTTTGATATTTAATTATTTTATTTTTGTCATTAGCGATTTTCTACTATTTTAATTATTTCTTTATTTTTGATTTAAATTTGATTGAATAATTTATTATTATTGTTGGATTTTTTTGTTTTTATCAAACATAGTATTATTGTTTTATTATTTTAATATTTTTAATATTTTATTCTTAATTTTATAAAACAATATATATAAATATTAATAAATATATAATGATATATAAATTATTTTTTGTTCTATTAATCCAGCGACTCGATTCGACCAATAACCCAATGACTCATAAAATCATCCAATTTGGTATCCGGGTGAGGTATAAAAACATTATCTTTTCATTTACCAATTTACGTTAATTGCTATCCTTTTTTTCTTAAAAATAAAGGGTAAATACGTAAATGTGCACCCGTTAACCTTGGCTATAAATTAATTGAAAACCCGTTTGGGCTATTTCGTATACTCAAAGAACCTCAATTTTCTCTTCACACTCAGAAGATCAATTAACATAAATTTCGAGTTTTCTCCATATTTCTCAAACGAATCAAATCTTGTCGTCACGTCCCAATCTAATTAGGGTAAATTTCAACTATTGTTTCATTAATTTCTTGTTCTGGGTTTTGAAAATCCTTTGATCATCATCCTCTGAATCGTTTCTTTTTTTTGGTTATCGTCATGTCCAGGTTTTGGCTCTCAAGGATTTAATCAGATTGGTTGGTTCGTTAACTTAAAACAATCTTTCTTGTCTTGTAAGTTATCTTTCTTCCATTAATCGTCTTGTATGAGTTTAGGGTTTGTTCAAGTCATTCTAAAGGTTCCTCCTTTATTCTTCAATTATTGTTTTGGTTACTTATATTCGTTTAATCTTGTTCTCCTTTAATTTTCCTTAGTCGTTTATGAGATTTGAGGCCTTGTCTCTGAGTTTTATCTTTACTCTGAAACAGAGTTGTAGTATTGAATTGCTCTGTTCTTCTTATTTGATTCATTGACAGGTGAATGAGAAATGGAGACTAAAGGTGGTAAAAAGAAGTCTAGTAGTAGTAACAGTTTTTTCTGCGAAGCTACTCTTGGATACAGCATTGAAGACGTTCGACCAAACGGTGGTATCAAGAAATTCAGATCTGCTGCTTACTCAAACGTGAGTTTACTTCACTCTTTTCAAATTCTTGTCTTTGACAAAGAACTCATAAAGCAATGTTTTTGTTTGTTTGTTCTTATGCAGATCACTCGCAAACCTTTCTGATATTAATCAATACGTTTTCTTCCTTAACCATAAATCTTCTTGCTTTCTTTCTTCTTCTTCTGCTTCATCTTTACATTCGTGTTTCGAAAAAATGACGGTTTCTGCTATTGGTTTCGAAGGATTTGAGAAACGGCTCGAAATCTCATTCTTTTGAGTCTAACGTCTTTCTTGATCCTCAAGGAAAGGGTCTTCGTGTTCTTACTAAATCTCAGTTAGATGAGATCTTGACTCCAGCTGAATGCACGATTGTTTCATCGCTTTCAAACTCTTTTCTTGACTACTATATCCTCTCTGAGTCTAGTCTCTTTGTCTATCCTTATAAGATCATCATCAAAACATGTGGGACTACAAAGCTTCTTCTTTCGATTCCTTATATCCTTGGGCTAGCTGATTCACTTTCCCTTACAGTCAAAGCCGTTCGCTACACTCGTGGTAGCTTTTTCTTCCCGGGAGCTCAATCTTACCCTCACCGTAGCTTCTCAGAGGAAGTTGCTTTACTCGATGGCTATTTCGGTAAGCTAAATTCAGAAAGCAAAGCTTTTGTTATGGGAGGGTCAGCTAATAACAGTCAAAGATGGCACGTTTACTCTGCTTCTGCGGCTTGCGATAAACCTGTGTATACATTGGAGATGTGCATGACTGGTCTTGACAAGAATAAAGCTTTGGTATTCTTTAAAACTCATTCTGTTTCAGCTTCTGAGATAACTATTAGCTCTGGGATTAGAAACATACTTCCAGGTTCTGAAATCTGTGATTTTGAGTTTGACCCGTGCGGTTACTCGATGAATTCTATCGAAGGAGATGCGGTTTCCACCATCCATGTTACTCCAGAAGATGGTTTTAGCTATGCAAGCTTTGAAACGGTTGGGTATGACTTAAAAGATTCGAACTTTAAGGAGTTGGTTGATAGGGTTCTGGTTTGTTTTGAACCGGAAGAGTTCTCTGTTGCGGTACATGTTGATCTTGGAACCGGGCTATTGGAAAATGATTGTGTAGTTGATGCGAAGGGTTACTTGAGCCAAGAGATAGGACTAGAGGAGCTTAAGCTTGGAGGTTCTGTTCTTTACCAGAAATTTGTCAAGAATATTGTTGAATGTGGCTCACCAAAATCGACTCTTGGGTTCTGTTGTAAAGAGGAAGAAGTGGTTAAAGAAGGAGAATGATCTATTTATGGCTTTTTAAAGGATGTTTTGTGTTTTTTTTTTCGAATAAGAAAGAACATGTTATGTTCTGATGTTTTTGAAGTTTGTAATTGTTATGTTTGTGTTTGCGTATCCTAATCCAAAATCAAAAAGTGGTATTTGAGGGAAAACACAAATATGATTCCATTTATTCATAAAAAAACAGCAACAAAAAGACAACAACAAACAACAAAAACTCACAAGAAAACATAATTGAAGATTGATTCAACAAGAAAACTTCAGACCAGAACCTTGAAACTTCTCTGCCATGGTTCTGTCTATTTGCTCAGCCAAGGACTCAGTCAAAGTATCTTTCCATCCTCCAATCTCTCCTTTTCTAAAGAAAGTTTTAGTCTCCATTCCATTTGGCAATTTCCCTTCTTTATTAACTTCCAAATTACTTAAACTCTCAAAACTACACAACTTCACAATCCCTTTCACTTCTTCTTCTTCAATAAAACCACATTCCAAGAACTCAGCGATTCGCTTAATTTCGACTCCGGTCTGCTTCTTGAGATCCTCATAAGTAACAAACAATACCTTTTTGGGATTCTCGAGGCTTGCATTCCAATACTCCAAGACATGATCCCAAAAGGGTCCTCCTATAAACTTTCCTTCACAAAACGCTTCAACCGCTTTTTCAATCGGATAATCCGCGGTTTCCTCAGGAGCTAGCTTCTTCCCAAAATGCCATAAGGAAACAAACGTGTCCTTAGGGTTCCTACAACAATACACAATCTTACAAGAAGAGCTCTTGACTGATTCGGGCAGCGAAAGATGCGATATGTGAGTGTTCATCAGTCTTGGAGAAGGCAACTCGGAGAAATCGAAATCTGGGGATTCGTAGTAAACTCCTTCCAAGAAGGGCACAAGAAGGTGCGGATTGGTAACAAGAAGAGGATGATCACCAGAAGAAGAAACTGAAAACTTGTGTCGGTTAAGCAGAGCAAAGACGAGCTTTTAACCAAGTGGTACCTGATTTAGGATTAGTGACAAGGATAATGTCGGAATCTTTAGCTTCAAACTGTCTTTGGCAGTTCAAGATTCCTTGTAACAGAGCTTGTGTGTGCCAACGTCCTTGGAATTGATACATTTCACTCACTAACCAACCTTTCTCTTTTGGAAGAGAAGAGATGAAATCTCTTGCTTCTTGTGTCACATCATCATCTCTCAAGTAATCAGGAACTGATGATGATGATGACATTGTTAAGAGATCGATAAATCTTGAAAAAATATTGAAAGTTTGAGATCTTTTTTCTTAAGCTCTCTATTGCATATATCTATGAGATTTATGTTTGTGTGCTTTTTATATATGTACGAGAAATTTGCTCTACAAGTAAATAGAGCAAAACATCAATTTGTCTTTTAGTCCTAAGATATTATTTTAGGTTGGAATGTCAACACATCTTTTACTTGAAGAGCACGTTGAATAGTATCGACAGCGAAGAAAATAACAAAATAAGAAATAAGGAGAATCACGTCTCTAATGTCTAAAAATTAAACGCCAGAATAGTTTAGTCAATTCTATAGATTTTATTATCTAAGAATACAGATTCGTGCATTTTAGTATGCATTTTTTCAACTGAAAAGGGAATATTACTACTGAAATAAACTGTGTCAATTACATGAAATTTGATTTTTATTGTAGTCAGATTATTCAGATTTATAGAATTTTTTAAAATATTTGTTTTATTGATGACCATATTCTCCAGTTACATGGAATCAAAGTAATTAAGGCACTTAACATTAAAGATTTTTGCTCTAGTTTAACAGCATCAATGAGGAGTATGTTTAATTAAGCTTAGAAACCCACAAGTGCAACTTATTGCTTTGCCTAAGAGCCGGTCCTGAGATATCTTGGGCCCTATACAAAAAACAAATTATATATTTAAAAAGAATATATATTTTTATATGATTTTTTTTTTCAAAAAAAAATTAACAAACTGGAAAAATATATATTTGTTACATTTCATATATAATTTGTTAAATTTGTTAAAAAATATATTTGTTAAATTTCAAAACAAATTAAAAAATTTGATATATAAATTATATAGTTTATTTTAAATTTCATATATATATATATATAATGTTATTGTATCATTTTTAATTATCTTTGATAACTTGTATATTTATTACAAGATATTTTAAAACTGTAAAATAGTAAGACTCTTAATTTAAACCCATAAAATTGGAGACCCATGCAGTTGGGTCAGGCCAATGCCCTCACGGCCGGTTACGGGAAGACAAAATGCAAATTCGGTTTTGAAAATTCGATAGCACTCATTTATGCATGATTTAACATCGCATGGGTGCCCAAAGTATATGACCGAAGTACATGTTTTTAGCTTTGCATTTGAAAATGCCAAAAAGCCTAAAACAAAAACAAATTGTATTAGTACTTTCACTTCTTTTTTTGAAAATTTTCATTCCATTAAAATAAATGTAGCAAAAGTGCTTAATTTTACATAAGCCAACTTTAATGGTATCGCTAGCGGTCCAATAAACCTTAATATAGTAGTTAAAAATAAAACGTAAACCCTGATTTAATTAAGAACCCAAAGTGAACTAGTGAAAGTGAATTAAGCCCAAACCCATAAGCTGTAAGTAGAGAATAGAGATGGTGTCGATTTAATTAGGATGCAACAAACCTTAGTAATTGGGAACTAGATCGCGTGACAAAACTGAATGAGTGATGAAACTGGATGGGTGATGAAATCCAAAGCTAGTAACATTCGCTTGTTAAAGATGGATTTTGTGATCTGTAAGAAGAAATTTTATTTCTCACTGTTCTGTCAATTCTTTGGAAAAGAGCTTTAGAGGAGATGAATTTGTGATGGTGCATACGGTTGTTCCGTTCATACCAGACTTCAAAGATAGTGGCTTGCCAAGCAAAAAGAGCTAGATATTTCCGTGATTTATTGCCTGAGAGGTAAAGGAGAGTGTCGACATTAGTTTGCCAATCTGGATTCACCATTGTGATTTGCAGCTTTGAGGTGATGGAAGACGAGACCCGATAGGAGTAGGGGCAATTGAATAAAAGATGATCCCTGCTCTCTGTGACACAAGAGGCATCGGTGATCGGTTGTGATTCTCCACTCCAAGAGGTGATCTCTAATCAGACACCTGTTAAGAGTAAATATCCAAGTAAGAAATTTATGCTTTGGTATCCCTCTTTTGAACCAAACAATCAGGTGCCAAGCTACTGGTGGCTTTGTCTCTCTAATCTTTTTGTAGATCAAGCTGAAGCAGAAGCATAAGCTAGTATGCAGCACTCCTCCAATTCTCCATTCTGCCTTATCTGGAGTGTTGGTGAGTGAGATAGTCATGAGATAGCATAAAAGTTGTTCCATTTCTACACATCTTGTAGCTAGGAGGTTCTAAGAATCTCTGCGCCATCTGGAAGGTACAGTGGAGGTTAATGGGATGCCTGTTTGTCGAGGATCTTGAGCACCGATGAATTTGATAAGAAGACCAAAGGGTATCCGAAGATCAGCCCAGAAGTTACAGGTGAACCCATTACCCGGTTTGATTGTGAACCATCTTCTAATTAGAGGCCTCAGTTTTAATAGATGATTCATGAGCCAAGTATTAGTTTGTCGAGGCTTGATTACCCATAAACTTCTGTCTTTAATTACGTTCTGATGTATCCAGGCCACCCAGATGGACTCGGTTCTGCAGAAGAGCATCCATAGTAGCTTTATAGTACAAGTGCGGTTCCATAGTTCTGGATTTTTAACCCCTAAACCTCCCTCCTCTTTTGGTGAAGTTATAATTTTCCAAGCCACCCATGCGTTGCTACCAGCTTCCAAGAACCCTTTCCAAAGGTAGGCACTGGACATCGAATTTATTTATTTTATACACTCCTTTGGGAGGATGAAAGTGCCACACCAAAAATTAGTTATTCCAACAATAACTGTATCATTGAGTAGTTGCCTTCCAGCAAATGACAGATACTTGGAGGTCCATGCACTTATCTTTGCTCTAATGTTTAGCAGAAGAGGCTCACAATTGAGGATTGTTATTTTTTTAGTGCACAACGGAAGACCAAGATACCTAATGGGAAGTGATCCTTGTGGCATTCTTGATAGAACTTGGATATTGGAGATTTTTTCATCTGAAAAACCACAAGGAAAAAAGGTAAATTTCTCTGAAATTATACTCAGGCCTGATAATCTTTTTAATCATTCCAGAACTGATAGTATACCTTGGATTGACTTAGGAGAGCCATCAGAAAATATCAAAAGGTCATCAAAAAAACTGAGATGTGTGAGGCCAGACTCTTTGCACTTTGGATGATAATGAAAGGTACCATTCTCAGCCGCATTATTCAGATTTTGTGATAAAATATTCATAGCCAGTCCAAATAAATAGGGAGATAGAGGGTCGCCCTGCCTTAATCCTCTAGTCCCTTTGAAATAGCCATGAAACCTACCATTTATTCCTACTGAAGATGCTGGAGATGTGACATATGCTTTGATCCAACTTATATATATTTCTAGAAGGTTTAATGCAGTTAAGCATTTGAAGAGGAAGTCCCAACTAAGAGAGTCAAAAGCCATGACGATATCTACCTTCATTGTAAGTCTCTTAGGTCTTTTGTTCTTGTGGTATCCTGATACTAGCTCCGAAGCCAACAAACAGTTTTCAATAAGGAGCCTTCCTTAATGAATGCCATCTGGTTAGCAAGTACGATAGCAGGGGTAGAAGAAGTTTCAGCTTTGCCACTAGGATTTTAGATATGGTCTTGTATGTAGTGTTGTAACAGGAGATCGGTCTGTAATCCTTAATGACTGCGGCTCCAGGAAACTTTGGGATTAATGTGAGAATAATAGAATTTGTGGCTCTAGGCATGTCATGATTATTAAAGGACTGACTGATTGCATTTGTGACCTCTGCTCCTAATATCGGCTAAGCTGACTTATAGAATCCTGATGTTAAACCATCTGGCCCTGGGCTTTTGTTTTCGTTGAGTCTGAAATTTGCTTTTTGAATATCCTCTGCAAGTGGCACCTTTTTGAGAGAATAACAACCACTTGTGAAGTACAGAAGTACCTAGTAGAGGATATGATTTGAGAGAGCGATTCATCAAGAGCTGGTAGTACCTCTGGTCCTAGTATAGCTCTAAAATGATTTGCAGCCATGAGTCCTAAATGTTCAGGTGATGTTGCTTCCATTCCATCCAATCCTATGAGAGTGTGTATAGTATTGAATGCATTCTTGGCCTTAGTAACTTTATAAAAGTAGCTTGTATTTAGATCTCTTGTTAGCAACCAGTTGATCCTTGATCTTTGTTTAAAGTATTCTTCTTCAATCCCTTTGAGCATGGTCAATTTGATAAGGTATAGTGTCTCCGCTTGGTAGTTTGTTTCATTGGATGATTAATTGATTGTACATACGCATTAGAAAATAAATTGGTAGCCTCACAAACTCTCTTTTGAATTTTTAAAAAATAGTTTTTGTTTAGTGCTCTAAGCTCTCTCTAAATCATCTTCTGCTTGACATTCAGATTATGTAATGAATTTTTCTCCTTTTCAGGGTCAATCCAAGCATTAGCAACAATGACTAGGAAATCATGGTGGAAAGTTAGGTAATTGTAAAACTTGAAAGGCTTGGTTCCAGCTTGGGGGATATGGCAATCAAAGTGGATACAACAAGGAGTATGGTTTGAGATTTCAGGAGCTAGGAAATTAGCCAAGCTTGAGGGATAGGTATTCAGCCAAGACTCATTTATTAGAGCCCTATCCAGCTTTTTGGCAATGGGGTTTGTGGGTGATTTGTTAGAGCAGGAGAATCTAGTTTCATGAAATCTTAAGTCTCTGACTTCCAAACTTGAAATCGACCATTGGAAATGTGAACTGATAGAAATCCGAAGAATAGTGCTCAGATGGATGTAAGATCTCATTGAAGTCACCAGCTATGATCCATGGTGTACTGTATGTTGTAGGTTCAACAGCTCAATCCAAAAATTATTCCTTTCTTCACTTGTGTTTGCTGCATAGATTGCAGTATAGTAGTAAGGAAGAATTCTCGAATATTAACTTGGCAAGTTAATGATTGTTTTGACTTGTGCATAACTGATGCAGTCACCGGTTTTTTCCAAATCACAATAATTTGGCCATCTTACACAAGCATCACTCATCACTTGGTTCAGGTTTGATTATTTAATATAGGTCTCAAGAGCAGCTCTAAAATATATATTATTAGAAACTAGCCAGTTTCTAAACGCAGAGTGTTTACTAGAGTTATTCAGGCCTCTAACGTTCCAAAAGAATAGGTTTTTATATCTATAAAAGATTAATTGGAGAACTCTCCCTTTGCATGAGAGAACCCATTGGAAGGGTGGTTATAGCTTCAGGGTGATCAAGGATGGGAGGATTTGATAATGAAAGGATAATTTGGGATTTAGTTAATGTGATTTGTGGTGTAGTTTAGATAGGTTGAATGGTAGGTTATTGAATAGTAGGCAAGAGAGCAGATTCTTTATTAGTAGATAAGGAAGCAGGTTCTTTAGTAGGCATGGGAGCAGCAAGAGGTTCAAACTCCAAGCTGGCAAGACAAGAAAAAAGGTTTTCAGATTGGGGTTTAGAAGGTGGTTGTATTGAAAGGTGTTTATTTTGGTAGATTATAGGCCGAGATTTGTATTGAGCTGGAAGAGCAACCATGTGAGTTATTTTAGGTAGTGGAAGGTTAGACAAGTCAGCTCCAGGATTCAAGAATTGCACTCAATACTGAACTCTTTTGGAGGTGAGATATAAGAGATGGGAGGGTTTATTTGAGCTGGTGGAGGAAAGGAAGTGGTAGTTTAACCAGGATGGGTTGGAGTCACATGTATTGGGGCATGACGTAGGCGTAGTGGGGTTGGAGAGGTCGGTGTGTTTATAGTGGTATCTTGGGTTGTTTTAGGGTTGGGTGTAGGATTTGAGGTAGTTGATTGAGTGGATGGGTTGGAAAAAGGATTAGTGGCTGGTTTAGTGGTAGAGGTAGAATCATATGTGGTCTTTGGTATCCATCTACTGTTAGGAAAAAGAGACTCGAGATAAGATATAGATAAGGTGACAACTTCACCACTATTTCTTTCAATCTCAGCCACTATGGGGAGAGGCTTTGTGCAATCAACTCTAATTTTGATATGAACTACATTGACATTCATAATCTTTTTTATGAACTCATCGACCTCAACTGGCAGTCCTAATAGATCTGCAACTCTACTAAGGCCTGCTTATGTATAAAGGTCAAAAGGAATGCCTCTGACATGTGCCCAGAGTGGGATAGATGTGAAGGTTAGAGTTTTTATGGCTAGATCAGCAGACCACTAAGCAACATAAAAGAGTGAGTTTCCTATATGCCATATCTTTTGCTCTACTATCTTCTGTCTAATTGTAGAGTTAGGGATCCTAACAAGCATGGATCTTGATTAAGGTCTCAAGTGAATTTCCATCTTAAGCTTTCTACCCCAAATCTGTGTCAAGACACTCTGGATGTAGCCATAGGATGGTGTTCTCCTAGTGAAGATTCCCAGAATGAAATCTTGATGAATTTATGCACCTTTCTGGAAGACAACATCATGGATCTTTACTCAAGGTATACCATCTGCTGATATGGTGGGATTGAAAACCCTTTTAAGGCTCCTATATATAGATTCTTCCAGTTTTTGGGCCCAGTTCTTGATATTTTCCTGAGAGGCATTTATGGTGGCTTGGGAATGGGTTATGGTAGGTTTTTCTGCAGAAATGGATTGTTTGGGTTGGGGGATGAGATTTGAGTGTTGTTGAGTTGTGGCTGGATTTAGGGGTAGATAGCCTTCACGGACAGTATTAAGTGCATTGCTGGTTAGTCTTGAGCTCTCAGAAGTAACATGGGTGGTTTCTGGTGGGGCTTTGGTGGGAGTATGTGGGGTAACATCATTTAGTTTGGAATAGGTAGGACAACAACAAAATAGGGGTCTTCTAGTACTACTGTTTGGCTCTGCAGAGGGCCAGATTCCAAAGGAACAAATGTTTCTGCAGAGTGAGAAGCCTCCTGCATAGTTGTTTCACTTGTAGTTTTTGACAGATCTATAGATGCAACTGGTGCATCCTGCATAATAACATCAGCATAAAGGGGATTCAGCTGAAAACTTGTGGTACCTTCTACCATCAAGGAATGAGTGTTCTTTTGTTCAGAAAAGGCAGTAATGTTTAGATCTGAAACAGTAACAATTTTTGATTGAGACTTGTTCAAAGGTGAAGTAGGTTTACCAACATGGGATCAAACAGGGGAAGCAGAAGTGAATGGGGGAAACTGGGATAGGTTCAAGTCAGGGTTGGGTGGGTGTGACGGAGGCCAGAGTAATGTATCTCCGGCCATTGAAAGAGGCTGAAGCTTTTGCTAGGGTTGACACGAAAAAAAAGAGAGGAGAGAGATCTTTATTTTTTTAAGTATATCAAGTAAATAATATAGCATATTTTATAGCATTTTATTTCAAGTAAATGAAGAAACTAAAAAGCCTAAAAACAAAATTAATTGCATTAATATTTTCAAAAACAGTAAATAAACCACATAATGTTTATTGGAGGAATTATTTTACGGCAAATAAACATATATTAATTTGATAGAACAAAGTCATGATACAAACAGTTTGTTAACCAAACATGTGGACTGAGGCGGAGGCAGTTAAGAGGTGTGGGGTCAGCTGATCCTAACAAATAAAAAATCAATTTTACTCCATTTTGTTTAGTTGGGTTCATGTTAATATTGTGAGTTTATGACCCATTAAAAATACTTTAAACATAATTTGGTTTATATGCTTTTAAAATTAGTTTTAATTTTGCATGTTACTATTACAATTATCCAAATATTGTTTTTTTTCTGAGACGAAGATTGTGAAGACTGCACTACAAAATCACATCGGTGATCATCTTAAAAGTAATTGTTGAGTTTATTTTGACGAAAAAGAGTTATTTGAAAATATAATAAATGAAACCATAATAAAATAAAATTCTAAATTATGAGTTAACGTAGAATATAATTGTAAATTTTTAGCAGTTTATAGATGATTTTTTACTATACATATCTAACTCCAGTAAAATAAAATTATGCTTCCACCATTGCAGGTGGATAAATACAATTTGAAAAAAAAAATATTTGGAGGAAATTTTTTAATGTCATTAAACATTAGACATTAAATAAATTGCAATAAAATGGGTCAATAATCAGATGAAACCTATTTTGGTAGTTTTTGTTTTGTTTTTTGAGGGTAAAAAAATTACCCAGCCATGCTTAAAAGTACTAGAGGCATCGATTTTAAAAGCTAGAATTTGAGTTTTATAACATATTTCAATGTAATACAAGGCATATACGAATTTTTACTTGAAAGAACAAACATGCAGCTGAACATATACGAATACAGTAGTTTTGCCATGACTTGTGAACAGAGGCGGACGCTGGTTGTGAATGAGGAGCAGTTACCCCTCCCCCCTATTTTTTTAAAAAAATAGTCAAATATTTAAATATTTGCAATAATGTTATCCTAAAATTTTCAAAAATAGCTTAATTTTGTAAAAAATTGTAATTGTAAAAATAATCTAACAATTGTTCGTTTGGAGAATCTTTTGATAATGAAAATATGAGATAGAGGAAGGATGTCTTTATATATTACAAGTGACGTGAGAAACATAGAAATAACACTTTATGGGTGAAAAGAATTTCCAAACAAGTATTATTGTAGCTCTCTTCAAATCTACCATTGAAAATGTTCACGTCTTCGGTCCAGTAGCGGAGTCAGAAAATTCATTCATTGGGGTCAAAAAAAAATTTATAACTAAAAATGCATAAAATCGATTAAAACCATAAAAATGTCATCACAAATATACATCCTAAAGATGCACTCGACACTCACTCATGTCCTGGAATCGTTTCATCACCGATTTGTTTGTAATAGTGTCAAGTACCTGTTTCTTGATAAAACAAACTAGACAATCACTTAAAAATACATCACCAATACGGTTACGCAAAGTCGTCTTCACAAAAGTCATTGCAGAGAAACATCTTTCGACGGTTGTAGTAGCAACAGAAAGAATCAAAGATAACTTCAAAAGCCGATATACCAAAGGATGTGAAAGATGTTTTCTTGTCTCCACCATGACACGAGCAAGATCACCAAGACTCTTTAAATCTGTAAACCTTTCATCTCTTTGCATATTATCAAGATAAATATCCAGTTGAAGATCAAGAGATTCACGCTCTATAAAACTAAAGTCGTCTGGATAAAACTCAGCCAATCTCATGAGCAACGACTTATCAAACTGACAAAAAACATCAATCGGACTTAAGGATGACGTGCAAACAAGTAGTTCAGAATTTACCTCATCAAAACGATTATTAAACTCTTGAATTTGCATATCTAAGACAATGTAGAAATAATCCACCTTATAGTGATGCAAGTTGGTTATGCTGGTCTTTTTCCTTGGTTTTCTTGAATCAACAAATTCAAACTCCATTACGAGCATTCCAATGTCATTTTGCTCACAAAAAGAACTAACTTTAGCCATAAAAGCATCCCATCCATCATCTCTAAGCTTTTGGAAATGACTTTTAGTGGATTCCACCAATGAAATAGCATTCAAGATATATTGGTCCTTCTTTTGTAAAGCCTTTGATAAGTTATCAGTAAGACCCATAACAAACACCATCAACTGTAGATAGAAAACAATATCAAAGGTGTGAAAATACTTGAGAATACCATATGCTTGTTGTCTTTTGGTGGAGTCTATGCCTTCATCCTGGATATACTCGAGAACTTTGACTACAGAAGAAAACAGCTCAACAAGTCATAATAAAGTCTTATAATGTGAACCCCAACGAGTACTTTTAGGTCTTGTAAGAGAAATTTCTTGATTCAAGCTAGTTCCACTCTTAATTTCACCATTGCTAATCCCTTCTTCCACTATTTTTCTATAGCTTCCCGAATCATATTTTTTCTCTTGCAAGAAGCCCCAACCACATTCAACAAAACATAAATCATATCAAAAAATTCTCCAACTTCAAAATGCTTTTTTGCTACTGCCATGACAACTAAACTGAAGTTGATGAGCAAAACAATGAACATAATATGCAGAGCTACTTTCTTTCAAAATCAATGATCTTAGTCCATTCAATTCTCCCTTCATATTACTAGCTCCATCATACCCTTGTCCTCTCACCTTTTTCAAACTCAATCCATATTTTGCAAACAAATAATCAATAGCATACTTTAGAGATAAAGAAGATGTCTCCTTCATGTGACTAACGCCAACAAATCTTTCTTTGACTATGCCATGCTTATCAACAAAGCGAAAAACTACTGTCATTTGCTCTTTGTCTGATATATCAGCAGATTCATCTACTAGCAAACCAAAGACATCGTTATCAATTTTTTCAATAATAGATTTAGTTACCTCTTCCGCAAAGCAATGCACAATGTCTTTTTGAATTGGAGGAGATGTCATCTGATTATTTTTAGGAGCATTATTCAATACAACTTTTTTTACATCCTCATTCTGACCAGCAGTATATTTCAGAAGCTCTAAGAAATTACCTCTATTGGCTGACTCATCTGACTCATCATGACCACGAAATGGTAATCGTTGATGTAGCAAATGTCTAGACACATCAATAGAAGCATTCAATCGGATTCGGTAATCATTCTTCACAACATCGTTTTGCTTATAGAGAGCATGTTTGATAGATTGACCTGGTCTCATCAAATACTCACATTTCTTTTTGGCATTATTATGAAAACTATTCACATCAGATCCCACATGTTGATCTAACCCCTTATTCCAACCACAAAAACCAGTTGATACAAAGCTATCACTCCCACCTTGATTTCCAGCTTGATCTCTGAATAAGTAACAATACAAGCAAAAAGCTCTGTCTTTCTCCACACTATATTCCAACCAATCACCATACTTATCAAACTATTTTGGATTAAAACGTCGTAACACCCCTCCAATTGCTATTTGTTTAAAATTATGACCACGAGGTTGACAAGATCCTCTACTCAAATACTTGCGTCGTACTTCATCTCTTTGATTATGATGATATGTTAGAATACTTTTTCTCTTGGCTGGATCCCACGGCAAATCATCCAAATTAATATTAGATGGTGGAGTTTTTCTTTTCACAAAGCGATCCATTATTTTGTCGCTGTCTACATACAAAAATCAGAATTGATATAGAAAATTATTTCATATTATACATAATAATTAGTAAGAAATTTAAATCAAACAAATAAAATATTTTTAATCTTTATTAAACATGTGTTCGTCGCCACTTCGATGATCTCTAAAAGTCAAATAATATTATATAATCTATCATATATACACATGACTAAATTGCAAGGGATGAACATAAGAAACTCACGCATTAAAACTTGGCCGATTATTTGATTATTCTATTTCAAGTTTCATCAATACAATATAGATTATACAATACAACTTCATAACTAAATCCTATATTCATACGGAATGAACATCAGAACATACAAGTTATAAAATTAGTAACAAAACTAAATTAAACACAAGTAAATTTGGTTTATATATTAGATTGAAATTAGATAATAGAATTTCATAGACGAAAAAATATATCAAAATACCTAGAGTTCTGGCTGATCATAAAATCAAACGATGAAAGATATGAGTATGAGATTGAAAGTTTGTTTTTGGTAATGGTCTGAGATTGAAAGTTAAACAAAGAAGAAGAAGTCGAACACTTTTTAGGCAACGATAGACAAAAAAAAATTAATTAGGGTAATTTATATTAATTGGCCTAATTATAGTATTTATTAAAATAAAATATATTGGGTTTTGTATGTAATGTACTGTAAAAAATTTACAAGGGTCAATTCTCATATTTGACATGGGTCAATCTAATATTTTTGATAGAAGCTCATTGATTTTTAAAAAATCCACTAGGGTCATTTGACCCCTATACTTGGTCATTGGCTCTGCCTATGCTTCGGTTGGAAGTCGAAACCTTATAGAAGACAGGGATCAACACGAGTTTCCCTTCCCTACGTCGATCATAGATCCTCACCGCTTCGTGTAAACACAACTCTGACGCTGCGTACATGTCAGAGAAGATCACTAGTGCAATATTTGAGTTATCAATCGCTCTGAAAATGTGTTCCATGCCTCTTCCTATTCGCTCATCGCTATCTATGAAAACGTTAAACCCTTGGTCCCTTAAGGCTCTTGCCACATGCCTAATGAATCCGTCGCTCAGATCGTTTTCACCATGATTGATAAACACTTGCGGTCGTGCGTGCATCGCCATTGTATTAGTTTTTTTTTTTCTTCCAAATACTACTACTACGAAGACAGTCAAATTTATACTGTTTCAGTTCCAAAACAAATTGATTTAAAGACACTGTTGTTTTCGAAACTATCTATTTTTCAAACTGTTCTGTTTCCAATAAAATACACTACTTCCAAAAATTGTAATGTAAATAAAACGGTTGTTACAAATTTTCAAATGAAAAAATCATTAATAGACATATGTTTTCAAAACTAGTCATACTCTCTTTGAAGAAAATACACTATTTTCAAAATATTTTAGTTTAAAGCAAAATTTCTAAACGATTTTCAACTTTTCATCATATTTTAAATAAAAAGCATCTATCTTTTCATTTTTTTGTATTTGTTAACCATACTGTTTAAAACCATATAAAAGATATACGGGCTCATTTCATTATAAAAAGTAAAAAAAACCGATCATTCACTAAATTATATTCTTGTGTAACGAACTAGTTATAGAATAGTATTGATAATTTGATATATGAACATGTAACTAATAGTATATCCCAAAAAAGGAAAAACAAAGAACATGTAATAGACAATGATGTATATATGTTATATACAGTAACACAAAGTACTCTAAAGAAAATGACGTTTTTGATGAGTTATATATACGATCAAATTAAAGTAATGTCTTTTTGGTTTTAGCTAGACAACTTTTAACAATGATACGACCCTAAAGGCGTTTTGATGCATGTACCAGTTTCATTTTCATTAAACTGAAGGATCAAGGACCTTTAGGGGGGCCATTTTTAATGTCGATAATAAGAAAAAGTATTTTGGTTTGTTCTGCTTTTGTTTTTCTCTCAATACTTTAAAAATTTGTAATCGAATGTGAAACGAACTTTGCTTTCTCAATTTGTTTTTATTTTTCAGTTAAAAGCTTTCTCAATTTATTTTAAGTGAATTTCATCGAAATATGATTTTGCAAAGCCTTTCTACTATTTATTTTGACATATTTTTTTAATTCTAGTCTTTTATGAAGTTTAACATTAATAATAAATAAATTCATTGAGCTATACATTACTCCCGAAGTGATCAGTATGAGTTTGAAAAGTCATGTAATAAACAAAAACAAACCCTCAAAGCTTTCTTCAACCTTAAATATATATATTAGAATCCTAAATTAATATGTACGAATAATTTTATTCAAACCCGAACCAAACCAAAAATCAAATAGATATCAGAAATATTTGAAATACAATTATATACCCAAAAACATTAATTATATTTAAATTTTATTTAACCTAATTACCCTACAACTATAAATCCAAAAATATTAATTATTTTTATGTTTAAATAACTAAAATACCCAAAATTAACAAAACAATATCTGAAAGTTATAGTTATATTTTTGAAAATTTAACAAATTTTTTATTTATTTTTTCTGATATATCATGTACCGGAAACCTTAGTCAAATTTGAAACAATAAAAGCAAACAAAAAATTATAAATACCCGAATAGGTCATAGACCTCGAAACCCGAAAACCTAAAAAACTGTACTAAATCCGAATGCATAGGCCTAGTATGAGATATGAAAAAACGAATCCGGTAACCGGCGGTTATATTCTCGCTCATATCTAGGCGAGCAGTTTTTTGGTAAAATCTTCGATTTTCCTCTGAAATCTTCTGGTTTAGATCTTCAATTGGTTCTAAACCAAATTTTTTTTTCTCACATGTTCCCTCGTAAAAATCTTTCACAATTCCTTAGAATTTTATAAATTTAGTTGAACTTAAATAATATAATAATATAAAAATCTAAATTTGGAAAAATATTTTAATTTTATTGAAATAAAAAGATTTACTATATATATATTAGAAAAATAGAAACTAAAAATTATCCACTTTATTATTTGTTTATTTTCTTCGATTTTCTTTTTTGATTAAGGAAAAAAAAATTAACATAATTTTTATGATACATGTCATAATCTTATCGATCAACTGACATGTGTCATGATCTCGTGAAGTATAACTTTGACACGTATCGATTTCTGTTGAGTGCAACCCAATTTTATATAATAAGATATATATATAATTTTGGGTATCTTTAAAAATATGATAGTTTTTATGTTTTTATTTGTGAATTAGGTTGTTTTTGATATTTAGGATGTTTTTGGGTAGTTTTTAAGAAGAAAATAGAAGGGGTGTTTCTTTTGAAAACTACCTAAAACAAATCTAAATGGACGAAAACTACCCATCTCACCAATTAAAACATAAAAATTACCAATCTCTCAAATTTCCTCTATAAATTTTCATTTCTCTTGTGGTTACCATAGAATCAAATTAAATGGTACAAAAAATAGAACCATGGAAGAGATCCTTGAAAAAATAGGGAAACCCTCATTTGCTAGATTTTAAGATTGTTTAGATATGGAAGGATTTCAAGTCACATATAGGAAGACATATTTAGTGGAGTTACAGAGAGTTTGTATTGAGACAGATGATGAAGCTCAGACAAGGAAGTGTCAACAATTGAAGAGCTCCAACAAGAATTTAGATGCACTTTTAATGGTCTCAAACAAACATTCAAGACCAGATCGTTATTTTTAAAACCTAAGGAAATTTCAATATATCTTCTCCAACATATAGTTTTTTTTTTCCTTCAGTTATATGCAATATGCTGGATATTAGCATATTAACAACACTAAATATGTTTCACATAAGAGCAAGATTGAATATAGAGAAGAAAAATAATTATCTTTTACTAAGTAAAGTTTTTTTTTTGTTAAAAACTAAATAAAGTTTATCTATGAAAAAAATCAGTCAAATTTATATTTTGTTATATTTTTCTTACTATATATAAGACGCATATATATGCTTTTATAATCATTTGTTTTAAAAAAAACACATGTATGAAAATGAATCATGTTAATGGAGTTAGTTGAAAATTTCTCTATGTAATATGTAATTTTCTTTTCAATTGTTAATATTTATCTATCTTGTTGGACGTAAGATTAACATTCATATTGTTGATATAATATTAACACTTTGAAAATTTTAAATTCATCTTTTATGAATTTAACACTAATAATAACTAAATAAATTGGCCCTATACATTACCTCTGAAGTCTGAACTATATATATTGCTCAGCAAACAAGTACTGAAGAACATAATATGATTGAAGAGACCGACGTGGGGTTTTACTTTTTACATCACTTTCAAAAACGTACGAAATTTCAATCGCTTATTTTTTGTAAAGCGAGTGATTTTATTTATTTGTTACAAATATAGTATTTTTGTTTTTTGGTAAAACAACACCCAGACATATCCAAGAACTAAACTACAATTGAACAACACCTCAATGTCTTTTAAAATGTCATAGATCAAATCGTGTAATAATAAATATTACGATCTTGTCAAAAACAAAAAAAAAATTGGTTATAAGTCATAAGAAAATTAGGATCTTAAAAGAAATTAGAAAATAAATTGTAAGGGATGAGTCCAAAGAATAATAATTTCCCACTCATTGGTTTTAAGGTATATATAGTTTTAATTAGTGGTAGATATGCTGATTATTTCCACTTTTGTTCTTGTCTTGTTTTTTTTTTTCCCCACATACGCATGCCTATTATCTATTTTACCCTTTTGATTATGCCTAAATTCTCAGTTGGAGAGAAAATTAGGACATCATGAGATGACATAAGTCTAACTCACCCAATAACTGATGAATAACATTATCTATATAAACCATTTTCGTGTAATTTTTTTTTTTTTGGGAGTCGCTATGTTCCTATTTAGATATGTGCTTTTAGAGTCTATTTTCTTTTAAAATAGTAATTAAAAGAAACTAGATGTTATACAACAAAAAGTATTTTTATTTAAAAGGAGGCGACATGTGTTTGCAAGTTTTATTAAAGTTGTATATGGGTTTAATCATCCTTCACGTGTTAGCATTAGCTCGCTAATATAATTCTTAAAACGGATAATATTTGTTACCCGCTAACATATATAATCTTTGATCTAAATAATAATATCTTGATAATATTTATATAAGATTAGAAAGCTAATATATGTGCTAACAAGTAACATTACATTTTGGGAGTCTGTTTTAAAGTGTATTAGCGTTACCTTAGTACTATATTTATCAAAATCGATCAATCGTACGTTAGCTTGTTTCTTCTTGATGTACATATAACATGTTAAGAAAACAGATAAGACTGATTAGTGAGAGAAATTATAAACAAAGTTTATAAACGATTCTTTAGTGGATGTTTGCAAAGGTTGGTTTTTATACGAGACCTACTTTCTAGTCTAAGAAGAGAAGAACTCACTTAATTATGTTTGTTCTTTAGTTCTTTAAAGCTTAAACATTGTATCATAAATCGAATTAAAACTTCACAGTTTCACTTACGATGTCAGATTTATTTATTTTGCACTGCTCATTCCAGTCTCATAATTCGTATCTTTCATATAAACTTATATATTTTGCTATGTATACTCTAGTGATGAAATTGATCAAGATAACTGTTTGGGAAGTCCATTGAACTACAACAAAATAATCAATCAATCAATCATATGTAATATCAATCAGTCACTATTGGTTTTTTAATTAACTGTCAGAGATTTCAAACTAATATCCATAAACTATGATCTGTCTTGATTTCTCATTACTATGCACGCAAAATTGATGATGCGGTTGCGAGTTTATGAGAAGTGGTCACAAAATTGAAGATGAAGAAATGAGCTTTTTGTTAAGTTGTAACAAAAGAGATTAGTATCACACGTGTATCTATGATTTATGAACACGAGATGCAATACAAATCATAACATATTCATCTTTTCAGGTATTTGTTTTTGAGAAAATTTGTGCCAAAATAAATAGTGTATATGAAATCAGTGAATGCACTAACAAATTGAAGTAATGATGAAGAAAGAGAGGAGAACAGCTTTAGCTTTATAAAGCTGTTTGCTTTTGTGGTTTCAAAAGTGACTTGTCTGTTGACTATCACTGTGTAGATTTAGATTTGATTAAGTGTTTCTAAAATAATTCAAGCTTAGATATTTTTTTCTTAATCTATTTGATTAATCGTTGTTGGATTAGTTGTGCACATCAACATTTTCTTAATCAATCATTGATTTTAAATTTAAATTGTGAGATAGTAACTAGACTTTGTGACGGCAAATAAAAAAAAAAGAAAAGAAAAACTAGGCTTTGTAAAAGGTAATTAGACAGCAATCTAATTGAAGTATTATATTATTTGATTGAAAACTATAGTAACACAAAGAAACTTGATATTCTTTCTTTCAGTTCATAGTATATATGATTATTAAATTAAATATCCTAAGTATCATCGTATCATCTATAACTATCAAAGTAAGTTGCAAAATAAAATTAAAAACAATAACTAATAATGCGATTGAACTATTTTTTTAGATTTTTTTAATTTTTACTTAAATATTACGGGAATAATAAATTTTCCCATATTATGTTTTTTTCTGCAGTATGCTAATTTTTATAACGTTGTCTAATTTATAAAATAAAAGTTATGCATAGAATTTCAGGATTATGGTTTAGATTCGTTAGAACATTAATTATGTGAAAGTTTAGATGTTTATATAACTAATAAAAGTAAAGATATTATAAACAAAAATTTTGTTTTTCGTAACTATTAATTGAAGGATCAAATAGAAAATCCGCTAGTATTTGATGTCAATAAGTCACATTATTATTATTTTCTTAGTTAAATTTTTAGATTTTTTTGTTTGTTAAACTATTATCGCATTAGGTATGTTGTTTTCTACTGTTATTTTTTCTATATATTCTTTTATGGTTTGATTTGGACCAAATTTTGTTAAGCTGTCAATCATTGGTTTTTGTTTTGGCATTTCGAGTTTTGTAGTTTTCTCTGTTTTAATTTCACCCTCTAAATATATATTAATATATATATATATAATAATTTTTGTTAAATTACCTTCTAATATTCCACCTCTTAAATATGACACGACGAGAAAAAAACCATCCACTTGACAATAGCACATGTTATGTCATCTAAAAACATAGATAAAGACTTTTATATTTCATGATTTTTATAAAAATGGTTAACAAAAAAAAAACCTTAAATGAAATCAGAGAAAACTTAAGAGAGAAAAAGGAACATATTCTTAATACAATTTACTAACGAAGATATTAATAAAAAATATTAAGGGGGATGAGTGGGAATAAAAACAGAGTTAAAGCAAGTCATTAAAGAAAAGCAAAAGAAAAAAAGAAAAATCCATTCGTCACATTGGCTCTCATTTTGGCACAACGAGTGTCCCACTATATAATTAACGGTGTATTTAAATTGCGTTACATACAAATAATTTCACACTTTATTTGTTCGAGGCCACCTTATTATTATTCTTACCGGAAAAATGTATGCCTAAAATAAATAACAAAATAATAGTGCTTAGTCTTAATGTCTTACCATATGAATTCACTTTTTACCTGCTCTAATTGATTATTGTACGATTATAATTTCTTTATTCTATCCTAAAGTTTCTAAAATTTGTTGTCTATTGCCGTCCTAGATCCGAGAACACAACTACATTAATCCTCAAGCCGTAGAACAACATGGCTTTGAATCCAAATACATTACCTACGGCTACAAGTCTACAACCAATCGAGGCAGACACATGTTAATAGTCGAACACTCTTTGAACCTTTTAGGTTTAATGGGTTAGCTACATACACAATAAATTGAGTATTTTCTTCTCCTAGATTTGATATGGTCATATACTATTTTTGTATTTTTTTTAGTATTACTAAAAAAGTTAACATTTGAATATATTCTTTTGTTTTTAAATACATATATAATCCATTTTCATTTTATTTTTTTGGTTAAAAATATATAAATCAAGTTAGAAATTTTCATAGATAAGCCTATTGGCTAATCAATGAAAACACATACAGTAGTGTACAACCTTATAGAACTATATATGTTTTCTCACATGATTGAAAACAATAAAAACCAAAGAGAAAAACATTACCCGATTTTTTCATTGGCCTTTTCCAGTTTATACAATCTAAAGACCATAAGTTAATAATTGGCAGACAAATATCTCACTTTCTCTCTCTCTTTCAGTCTCAGTCACAAATACTTCTAAATCCAAATCCTCTGTTCCTTCATTTTCTTGATAACCTCCAGACAAAGATTTGGAAAAAGAATATTGCATATACAAAAGCCTCAAAATTCTACACCTTAGAGATTAATACTCTCAAATCTGAATGCAAGAACAACAAGTTTTGATTCAGACAAAGATGATACACAGAAGAAGAGAAGTAAAAAAGTGTTATGGTTTGTTCTCTTCATCCTTCTTCATCTTCTTCTTCTTCTTCTTCTTCATCTTTTTCCTCTCTTCTTCTTCTTCTGCAGAGCTCACAGACAAAGGTGTTAACTTTGAAGGTAATAATTGCTTTCTCTTTTCTTCCTAAAACATGTTTTTTTTGTTTACTTTTTTTTTTCTTCCTAAAATATATATTTTTGTCCTCTTTAGTTCTTGCCTTAATAGGAATCAAAAGCTCACTGATTGATCCTCATGGAGTTCTAATGAATTGGGATGACACAGCAGTTGATCCATGTAGCTGGAACATGGTCACTTGTTCTCCTGATGGTTTTGTCTTAAGCTTGTAAGCACTTACACACACACACATACACCAACACACAACTTATAAGCATGTGTTTACAATCTTGACTTATGTGTTTATTTAGAGGACTTCCAAGCCAGAGCTTGTCAGGAACTCTTTCATCAAGTATTGGCAATTTAACAAATCTTCAGAGTGTGTAAGTGTTTTTTAGTTCATTAAAACATTTTTTTTCTTCATCTCTTAATTACTTTAGTTTTCTGATTCACTTTTTTTGGATACAGGCTATTGCAAAACAATTACATAACAGGACATATTCCTCGTGAGATTGGGAAATTGATGAAACTCAAAACACTTGATCTCTCTACTAATAACTTCACTGGCCAAATCCCATTGACTCTTTCTCATTCCAAAAATCTTCAGTACTTGTAAGATTTTACCCATTTATCCAAATCTTTTTTATATAAATTATAATAAATTTATTTATGGATTATGTTGTGTTGAAAATTGTGGAGCAGGAGGTTGAATAATAACAGCCTGATAGGAACAATTCCTAGCTCATTGGCGAACATGACCCAACTTACTTTTTTGTACGTTCCCTTTCTTTTATTTTTCTATAATTTCCTTCTATATAATATATATAATTTTCTTCTATATGTATATATATTTTGATATATTTCGTAATTATTTTTTAGGGATTTATCGTACAACAACTTAAGTGGACCAGTTCCAAGATCACTTGCCAAAACATTCAAGTAAGTCTGTATTTGGAAAAGAATATTTGTCTGCTCTGGTTTTTACTCTGTTCAAAAAATCAGGGTAATTGTAAATCTTCTTGTCTTTTTCTCTGCAATTTATCCACATTTATACGTTACCTTAAGTAGATAGTATTTATTTACTATTATTCTACTTGTTATGCAGTGTTATGGGAAATCCTCAGATTTGTCCAACTGGAACTGAGAAAGACTGTAATGGGACTCAACCTAAGGCAATGTCACTTACCTTGAACAGTTCTCAAAGTACGTAAAATCCAAAATTTCAATCTTTAAAAGAAAAAGAAAATGTATCTTCAAATTTGAGAGAATGTTAGTTAAAATACGTTTGTTTTTTTTACTTTTTGCTAGATGAATCATCTAATGGAGGAACAAAAAACCGAAAAATCGCGGTAGCCTTTGGTTTAAGCCTTACATGTGTTTGCTTGTTGATTCTTGGCTTTGGTTTTCTTCTTTGGTGGAGAAAAAGACATAACCAACAAGTATTATTCTTTGATATAAATGGTAAAAAAAAATTCACAATCAAAAATCAAATCCCTTATTTTTTTTAAACCGCAAATATTGAATGCGAAATGGGACCAATATGTGTGTGTGAATTTGGATTTTCTACAGAGCAAAACAAGGAAGAAGTATGCCTAGGGAATCTAAGAAGGTTTAGTTTCAAAGAACTTCAATCAGCAACAAGTAACTTCAGCAGCAAGAATCTTGTTGGAAAAGGAGGGTTTGGTAATGTGTATAAAGGTCGTCTTCATGATGGAACTATCATCGCGGTAAAGAGGTTAAAAGATATAAACAATGGTGGTGGAGAGATACAGTTTCAGACAGAGATTGAGATGATAAGCCTCGCCGTTCACCGGAATCTCCTCCGACTCTATGGCTTCTGTACTAGTTCCGTTGAACGGCTTCTTGTTTATCCTTACATGTCTAATGGCAGTGTAGCTTCTCGTCTCAAAGGTAATAACTAATAAGTACGCTCTCTTACTTTCAGCTTCTTCACATATACTTGAACCGGTTTACGATTTGTGTGTTATAGCTAAACCGGTATTGGATTGGGGCACAAGAAAGCGAATAGCATTAGGAGCAGGAAGAGGGTTACTCTATTTACACGAGCAATGCGATCCAAAGATCATTCACCGTGACGTCAAAGCTGCAAACATACTTCTTGACGATTACTGCGAAGCGGTGGTTGGAGATTTTGGTTTGGCTAAGCTTTTAGATCACGAGGAGTCGCACGTGACAACTGCCGTGAGAGGAACGGTAGGTCACATTGCACCTGAATATCTCTCAACAGGACAATCTTCTGAGAAGACAGATGTGTTCAGTTTTGGGATTCTTCTTCTCGAATTGATTACTGGATTGAGAGCTCTTGAGTTTGGGAAAGCTGCAAACCAAAGAGGAACGATTCTTGATTGGGTAGGAAGTAAAAGCGTAAACACTTATCTTCTTATTTCAATTAGGTTAAAATCACTCATTTCTAGGGCTTATTTCTTTGGGGTTACTTGTAGGTGAAGAAACTACAACAGGAGAAGAAGCTAGAACAGATAGTGGACAAGGATTTGAATAGCAACTACGATAGAATCGA
Source organism: Cardamine occulta (assembly GCA_028015245.1). NCBI lineage: Eukaryota > Viridiplantae > Streptophyta > Magnoliopsida > Brassicales > Brassicaceae > Cardamine > Cardamine occulta. The sequence continues at coordinate 5,014,963 of CM051379.1, read as the reverse complement.
AGTTGAAGAAATGGTTCAAGTAGCTTTGCTTTGTACACAGTATCTTCCGATTCATCGTCCTAAGATGTCTGAAGTTGTGAGAATGCTTGAAGGCGATGGTCTCGTTGAGAAATGGGAAGCTTCTTCTCAGAGAGGAGAAACCAATAGAAGTTACAGTAAACCTAATGAGTTTTCTTCCTCTGAACGTTATTCGGATCTTACAGATGATTCCTCGGTTCTGGTTCAAGCCATGGAGTTGTCAGGTCCAAGATGACAAGAGAAATAAATATGGATTTGGGTGTCATAAACATTATGAAAACTTTTGTATTTGTTATATGCTACGATATTGTACAGGTTTTGGTGTCATAAAGACATATATATATTTTAGTAGGACTGGGCAAATTATCCTTTAGATAAGCTTCGATTTGATATCTGTATATGTTTGAAGAAATTTGTATCCATTGTCTACTATAAAACTCAACAAGAGATTGCTAACTCCGGTGAGTGAGATTAGGAAGACACATAAATTAGACTAGGTAATGCAAAAGCTAAATCAAACACAGCCATCTTATGTGTACATAATCAATGAAAGAAAAGGTAACAATCATCCAAACATATTCTTATATTTTTGAAACTTTAGAGTAGCTTTAAGAACACGTGAAGAAGTGGAGTTTCCACATCACAAATAGTTTTTTTTTTCCTCCACTTGAAATTAATTCACGAGAAAGAGGCTAAACTTGGGAAATGAAGAAGAAGACGACCACTATTACTTGGACGGGGAGGAGAACAAGAAAAGATGCGATTGTGAATGGAAGTAGGGTTTAGTGGTTGAAAGAGGAGGAGATTTTGAGAACCGGGTTTTGCGAGCATCACCTTGTCACCATTCTTGGAAATTGCCATAAGTTCGAGGAGTGAAGACCAACCAAATTCAATTCAAGTGGAAGTAATATTCTCCAAGTCAAAGGTGAAAATCTTGTCCATTTTCAATAATGACCCTTCTGTGTTGTGGTTAGTGACCCTCCAAACGTGTTGCAAGTCATATCGTCCATATCTCACTGAAATCCACACAAGACGATGGTCATCATCTACGCTGCCCATTTGCATAAAAAAAGATGATGATGATGATGGCTCATCAGAAACAATAGGATTTTGGACGACTCGAAACATCTCCATGTGAAGATCAAAAGCAACCAACTTGGTCTTATATTGGCTGAACCAATAAAGCCTTATATTAACGGGCCATATAGACTCATTATGTAATTAGTAAAGTATCCTTGTATAGTTTGATAATTACATATGTATACCTAGGTTTAATACTTTGTATATAAGGCAAAGCCTTGACAACTTGATGGATAAGAAAACCTTTAACACCAAACTAAGGTTTTTGACACCATCTGTTTACAAAAGTTGGTGTTAGTTCGTACATCATCCGACAACCATGAGGAGGTGGAATTAACTGCCTCCATTGCTTGGAACCAAAGTCGAAAACCTCGAATATTGCTGTTAAAGTGTTAATTTCATATGACAAGACTAGTTTGTATATTCCCGTGACAGAATCTTTTCCAATTCCTAAGCAAGAGAAAGCTACCTAGTTGTTGTCTAAACGAGGCTCTAACTGAATCCTTGCAAGAGGAAGCGTCTGAGACCATCTCGTGGCTGGGTTTATCACATATATTGGTATAGTCAAGTCACGACTATAACAACACAAAAGACCATCGACACTTCTGGTAACTTGTACTATCTCCTTCTTATATCCTTTAAAAATATGAACAACACGTTTCTTTTTAAGCCAGTAATTAGTATTTAGTAGGCTTTGGTTTGTAGAAAGTGTTGTTGGGATTGTTGACTGGGCCTTGTTGATGTTGTTGGCCCAATACTTTGTGTGAGCTTTCATAGCCCAAACTAGAAATGAAACAAAAAAAAAACTGTTTTTGCAATGAGAACAACCCCTACACACACCTAAGGTCTCTGTTTTGTCCAAGAAAAACTAAGCATTACATAGCAAAAACAAGAAACAAAGTTTTTAAGAAGAAGCTTCCATGGCTGCCTTTTGAATCTATGTGTATAGATCAGAGTCAAACCAAGCATCCTTTTTTAGACCTGTCCTCGAAGACGAATTCTTCTCCAGATCTTTGTTCAGACTCGCGACATCCAAACTCGGGACAATGTTCTTCAGCAGAGCTCCCACAAATCTTATCACTGAAGGACCAAACTCAGGCCATGAGATCACCAATGTTCCTTTGATGTTCTTTAGCTGACACCTGCTCAAAAGAGAAGCACTGAGACCGTCGATTACACTCCCTGATGGGAAGTAATCAAGATTCACCAAATGAGTTGTTTCTTTCTTCTCAGCTGTTGTCTCGAGTTTAGCAGCCATTGTCTCGTCTTGCGAGAGTTTACCTCTAAAGTTACGGCTCTGAATAGAATCCAAGATTATAACCCGCTCGGGGATTATGTCTTGTCCAATGAGCAATCTTGAAGCTAGGTTAGACCGTTCAGGAGAAACCAGAAGCTGAACAGAGACGAGAAGGATCGAGTTTTTATCATCTAAAGAATATACGTTGCAGGATTTGTCTTCTGAAGAAGGTTCCACTGTGTTTCCAGAAAACGGGACTTCAGGCATGATGAGACTTCCAAGAAGAGTCTTTGAAGGTAAGTTTTGGAAGATATAGAGAGAAGGTGAAGATATGGCTATGATGAGTAGAGATGGTCGAAGAGGCAGTTCTTGTTTCGGGTTTGAGAATATGATGAAAGGAGATGGAAGTGATTCGGGTGGTGGAACAAAGTTGTTAAGCTCTTCTTCGAAGAATCTTGAAGGTGGAGGATTCTCAGTAAGTACATCTTCCATTTTCTTAGCTTCTATTCAAAATCTCACAAACCTGTGTATGTACCAACATAAGTATTAAAGATAAAGTTAGCTAACACAAAGCACATACATCCGAAGAAAGATGGCAAAGACACTGACACAAGACTAGTCGATTAAATCGAATTTATACAAATCGATTGATGGAATTGAGAATTCAAGATGGCTTAACTACATTGTTTGTTATACATTACCTAAAAAAAGATAACAACAATCATCAAATCACAGATCTTATTCAAAGATTACTGCTTAAAGTAACTACAAAATCTTCTGAGCTTATGGAAGAACAATAATTTTGGTACAGATCTAATCTTATATCATTGAAATTGTATTCAATCTCTAGTTGCAATCTAATCAATGAAAACCCCAAAATCTAAAGAAAAGAAAAAAAAGTTCGGTTCTTTTCAAAACATTCGAATCATACTGATATACCAAAATCAAAGCTTCTTACAATATACTAAATCATAACGAAAATTCCAACTTAAATCTACAGAAAAGTTTCAAAATTTATACATTTCAAGAGTCGGCAAGCAAACTAGAGAGTTATCAATTTGAGCAATCGAAGCTAGTGGCGATTCAGAAAAATTAGGGTTTTAGTGTATAGAAGGAAGTGATAAAAAGACGAACCTTTTTGCTGTCGAATCGATGATGAACGAACAAAGAAGAGAGATTTTTGCTTTTTAAAGTTTTCTTTTTGCGATGGTGAAGGCTTCTCGACCAAGCCAGCTTCAAAGCTAAAACCCCAAACAAACAAATCTCAAAGGCTTGATTCTATTGTGCGCTTGAGGTAAGTAAATGCTGATTATACATTTTTATTTATGGGATTATTCTTTTCTTTTCATTGCAAATATTCATCGGATAATTAAAAAAAAAAATCATACAAAACAACTCTTTTTTTTTTTGTTGAAATGTTAAATTTATTTACAAAACTCTTTCGAGAAAATTCCAAGAAAATTATGCAATATAATAGAGTATAGACAGAAAATAGGAGAGAATTCCAAGAAAATTCATTTATCATAAAGTGTGAATCTGTTTCATATGTGTTGAAGAGAACTAATTTGCAATGACATTTTCAATTATGCAATACAAGGAATTGTGTTCTTTGCAAAAGCACATAAATAAAGTCCATAACTAGAGAGAAAAAAACAAAAAACAAAAGTGAAGCAGTCTAAGCCATGTCTAATCAAAATCTTGAATTTGCTCAAACTTAGAGAAATCAATAAACTCAAAATCAAGATCTAAAAAAACCGATCCATTTAAAACGAATATGAACCGGTTTCAATCCTCTGGAAGATGAACCAACATGTTAAAAATGAATCCTTCTTGATCTTGAAAATCTGAGGGACTCTGTTCTCAAACTCTGTTTTGATTAAGAAAAAGAGTCATTACCATCTCAATCCTTGTGTTCATCGTCGCTTTCAGAATCTGCAAAAGATCATAAACTTTTTAATACAGTGTTTATTTTTTCTCTACTTGGATGATTAAAAAAGCATTGTAATAGTGCATACCGGATCTAAGATCTTCACTAAGCTTGCCTCGGTCTTGTACTTGTTTCACAAGCATCCGGTAAATCAAAACCCACCAGAAAATATGAAGAACAAGCAAGCAAAACAAAAGAGTATTAAACATGTAGTAATAGATCGGTCCTTCGATAGGATGCTTCTCTTTATCCACAGTGTTAATAATCTGATAGCTGCAAAATCATCACAAACCACATCAAGAAAGTATTAAAACATTCAAGAAACAATGCTTTAGGCTATTCAACAAACCTTGTGCTCCATAGGATCCAAAACGGATAGTAAATGAGACGAAGAACGACCCAAGACAAAGCGAAAAGAACAAACGAAAAGGCAGCGATACTTTCAGCTCCACTATATTTCGACATTTTCCCAACTTCAAGAAACACATCACTCGCATCATGAAGTGCAAGAATAACAGAACCAGCACGAGAGAACCTAATCAATCAATCAAACATCAAAGATTCAAAACTAAAGATTGATCCTTTCCTTGTCTACACAACAAAGTATAATAAAAAATCATACCTGCAAACGTAAGAGAGGACAATGAGGATAAGAGTTGTAATATGATGACCCATCGAAACTCCGAAATCAGACCGTCTTGTTTCCCAAAAGATCAAAGCAAATATAGAGTATGTGTAGAATCCAGCAGCAAACATATATAAAAACTTCAACTTTATCCTACACAAACAACAAAAAGATTAATACACAGAGATCACAATCAATACTTAGCAAAATACCCCAAAAACCATAAAATCTTACTTCATCTGTTGATTAGGCCAAATCTGATCACCAGGACCAATCCAAAAGTAGAGAGTATTTGAAAACCAAGGCTCATTATATGTAACTGATAAAGCAAGTAGCTCAGCTGATAGATAGTAAATACACTTCCAAGCTGATTCTTTAAATTTTCTAACTTTTCCACTTTTCTTCTTCCTCTCTTTCATGTTTTCACTCTTACTTGAATTCTTCTTTCCATAGATGAAAATCTTTGCTAATTTCTACAAAACCAAAAAAAAAATGTAAACTTTATCCTCCCATTGCAGTTTTACAACATAATTTACATACCAAATCTATACAGAGACACAAGTCATTACCAATGATTGGGTCATTCATTACTAAAAGTAGAAATCTGAAAGTGATGTTTTTTTTATTATTAATGAAAAAAAGAAACAGAAATAAATGCGATTGCAGAACAACAAATCTAATAACTGTAAGAAGGTACAGAAGAATAAATTTTACCTCAAAGACGAATCTATCGAGTAAAAATCGAATTGAAGGGAAGAAGACAGCAAAAAGAGGCAAAACCCCAAAATCTTGATAAGTTGGGAACGATTCGTATTCCCAATCGATAGATTTCACAGATTCGAAGAGACCCATCTCTGAAATTTTCTCTATTTTTTTTTTTTTACATACGGATTTAGGAATCTGGTCGAGTTTTGTTGTATGTGTTGACCAGAGAAGCAAAGCATAAAAGAGATGGAGATAAAGTTGAATGCTTTACGTTATTTAGATTTAGTAGTATTCGATCTATCGAAATTTGATTGAATATATAACAATAATGAGTTTTTTTATTGGATCAAAATTTAATCGAGGATTTATGTTAAGTTGCTATGAAATAATCTTAAAGGTAGGGCCTTTGAGAGGCCTTTAAGGGTTTACTTTACTAATCCTTTTTTTCATTGGGCTCTGTTTTTTCTTTTTTTTTTTTTTTTTCTTTTCTCTGCCTTTCAATTATTTTCTCAATAGGAAGGAAATTATACGATCCATACGTTTAAGTCGTCAACTGATAATATATTTGTTTGTTATTTAACTTGAAATATTTTTAAGATAATTGTGGCTTCGAATGGATGTAACAGATGAGATAATTATAAGTTACAAACATTTGAGAATATTTGAGAATCACACAATTTTTTATTATTTATAAGTTATAATCCATAATATTATAGATAAAAAAAGTTAAAAAAAAAAATCGATCCTAACTAATTACAATCTGTTTTTAGAAAGAAATAAACTAAAACCACATTAGATTATTATCTGTCATAAAAATAAATGGTTTATTCTATCATATCTGCAACAAAGGTTTCAAGGTTATGGAACATCTCGGTTTGTTGTCCCAAACTGTATTTTGAATTGTTTTTTTTTTTTTTGGATTAGTGGTTTTCCTTGCATTTTTTAGAATGTGGGTTTGCTTAAAAAAACAAAGATATCTCAAAGGTTTTTTTGTTGCAAAAAAATACCTTCCAAATAATCTAACTTAATAAATAGATATGATTTTAGGCATGTTTCGGTTGGATGGTACTAGATCATTCTGGTTCACTCAAAATGTCCCAAAGCATCTTTTTTTTTCTTGTGGATAATAATGAGAGATAGGTTGGTTACTCAAGATCGACTTCGTCGTTGGGGATTGTTAGTCTCGAGCTTTTGTCTTCTCTACAATAACGTGGATTTAAAATGTAAAGACATTTTCTTTGGGGGCTCTTATTCTTCTCAAGTCTAGTCATTTTTTACTCTTTACTTTTCGTTGTCTCTTCCCACAGATCTTGAAGATATTTTCTTGTAGGTCAAAATGCTTCAAGCAATATGAAGCTCAACCTTACTCGAAAGCTCATTATTCAAACCATCACTTAGCTTCTTATCTCTCGACTTGACTTAGTGATGATTTCAAATATATGTGTATCTATTTAGGATAAAGACATAAGTCATTAGTCCTTACCTCTAAGTCATTATATATGTTCTACGTAACTCATTCAATAAGATCATCAAGTTCTCAGCAATATCTCTTTACTTTACATGCTACATATTCAAACCATCACTTAGCTTCTTCAATCGTATTGAATATTGCATTCTGCTACGAATTTTGCTCTTTTGTTTGAAATTTGTAATTGTTCTCATGCTCTCTTTTTTTTTTTTTTTCATTTCAATTCTACATTCCAACTTGCAAATTAGAGGACCCATAAGAAGCCCAAAATAGTGTCTCATGTGAAGTCCATTAGCCCATATAAATAGAATTTTAGCAAGTAGAGATTCATATAAATTTGTCTTTAAAACATCCAGTAACCTAAAGGTTGCCAGTACTTTGTGCAACTCTTCTTGACTTCTTCAACCATTTTATGATATCATTTTAAGAATCAATTTGAGTTTGGATTGGTTTAAGTTTTTTTTTCTTTTAGTTTTCTTGCATCTAATAAAGCTCATTGAGCTATATCAATTTCAATATCTATCTTAATAAGTTTGAATCTTCCTTGTTTATAAATCTCTACAATAAGTCAGTAATCTCAAAAATATATTTCTGTAAATAAATAAATAAAACAGTAAGGAATTACGTTAAAAATGTTTTTTAAATGACATGTTATTATGTAAATAGCATTTCAGATAATAATGTAACATGTTTTATGTACTATTAAACACATGTCAATTTTTAAAATAACTTCCTTACTTTTGGCTTAGCCAACCCCTATGATATACCAAAAAATGATAGTACCCTCAAATTTATGAAACGACGACAAAACAGCCGAGAGAATTTAATAAAATTACGTTTCTGCATAGTTTTGTGGTTGATAAAAATGTAGATAATCACATCACCATTTCTTAATTCCACAAATTATAAGATAGCTCCCGTAAGGTTTCGCATAATACACTTTTTTTTTTCTTTTGAAGTCTCGAAAACGTTATATGCTTTGAAATTGTTGTTGGCAAGCACTATCACCAGAGTCTCCACCATTCTTCTTCTTATATTTCCCTTTTGTAAATTTTGTCTTCTTTCATTTCCGTCTGAACTCATCTACCATATTTTTTTTTATAAAGTATGAAGAAATCTTTTTATTTATATTCATCAATTCCTATATTTAATTGAATAAAACTTGAACTAGACATAATGGGTCATCAAATTTCGTTCGCACCCAATTAAAAAAAAGTCAAATGGGGGTCTAGAAAAGTTCTACAGTTCAATTTTTGCATAACAAAAATAGTTATTTGGAATCATTTTTAATATTGACTGACGTTTTGAATAGAAGGATCATGGTGGCTACTGTACGTAGTACTGTGGCTAGGTCCAAAACCGATTCTTAAATACTAATTTTATTATATTTCTGTAGATAATTCGACCAAAATTATAATATTTGTCTGTAGATAATTCGACCAAATCCGAAGCTGTGATTCCGAGGATGATATATATCTTTATATGTGGTTAATATCGATCAGTAATAGACTTAATCTAATTAAGAGGATATATATGTGGTTGAAAATAGATGCAGTTTATAAACAAAGACTATTATTACCCATCTGCGTTAAATTAGGTCAAAAGTTATAATAAAGAATAAAATCTTTGGAAAAGAATAAAATTAAAAAAATTTAATATGACGATAACGTTTTAGTGCGTGTTCATATTTTACATATTAGTAATGCGCCAGGTGAAATTCAAGAAAACATTCTTGGTGGGTTTGTCACACTCAGAGTGATGTCTTAAATAGATACAAATACAAAAACAAAATTTAAGAAAAAAATGTGGCTAAAAGCTATACATACGCAAATAAAAATATAATGATTTAAGTATTTGATTAAATTTCTTTAACCAAAATAAGCTATTTTATTAGATTTCAAAAAATAGAAGAAGGGCCACCATTTTTAGCAATCTTTTGTGTTTCTTTCTTGTTTGCCATCAATGTTTATAATGATGCCCAATGCAACTATGCAAGTGTATTTATGCGGCGAAGTGAAACGCTCAAAATTTGGTAGTTAAAACAAGGAAATTGTGGAACTGATAAAAAATCGGGTGAAACTTAGTGGAATAATTACCAATTTATGTGTATATTACCAATCAGATTATGTATTAATATATCACCGGTTTTTCTATGATTATGATTCTTTAAATTAAATTATATATATACAAAAAAAGGAGACATTAGAGAACATATAATTTTATCAAAAAAAAAACATTAGAGAACATGTACGAATATGCTCAAGAACTAAGTTAGATTATTTAGATTCAATATATATATATATATATAATATATGATCGATACCAAATATACATAATCGAACCAAAACCCAAAATCCCTCGATCTTTTTTCATTTTTATATACAGAGAATATCACAAACCCAAAGTCTCTGCCTCTCCGATGCAATTTGAACAAATACTAAATATCTTCGAACTCACTTAGAAAACTGTTTTAGTTGGTGCTGTTGTTGTTCTTGTTAGATTTCAGTTCACAAACAAGATGTTGGAGATCAGAAGCTTCTTCTTTGAGTTTAGAGTTCTCCTTCAATACACTATCTTGAGTTTCTGATACACGGTTTAACTTATTTATAAGACAGTTGTTCTCGTTGCGAAGCCTTATCACTTGAGACCAGAGTTCATCTAGATGTCTCTGTTTCCTCATCCTTGACCTTCTTGCAGATTCTCTGTTTGAAAGCATCCTTCTTTGTTTCCTCTCGTCGAGTATGATGATGCTTTGATGATGATGATCTTCGTCTGAAGTTGAGTTGTTGCTTATCATGAAATCTTGACCGTTGGATGATGAGGAATAGCTGTTGTTGTTGTTGTTAATGATGAGATCGTTTAGGTAGTTTAAGGAAGATGAAGAGGTTGGAGATGAAGGCATGTTTATTATGTTGAATTCCGGAGATATATATTGGAAATATCCGGTGACTTCCGCTGGCATCATGGTTTTAATTTGGTTTTATATATGAATATGAAAGAGTTTGTAAAATTGTATTTGTGTGAAGAGTTTAGTAAGAGGAGGAAAGGTTTTATAGTGTAGGAGATTTAATAAGTGAATCATGTAGAAATGGGTCCCATGGATTAAAATGTGTATGTATAGCTAAGAAAGAAAAATATACTATTATTCGTAATTTTATATTGGTGGAAAAGTGAAAAGATCCTAATCATATATCATCAATTTTTATTTAATCGGAAATTTTGATGTAGTTTCAAAATTTATTGACGGAACTTGATTTAATTACTTTTATCTTCTTCTTTCTTTCTTTTTTTGATAAAAAGAAATCTCCATTTTGTAATTATTTTTTTTCAGGTATGTAATTTGGTTGACTTATTATTTTGGGAAGAAAGTCAAATGGCTGAAAAAGGCATTTGTCAGTTTTTTAGTTTTTTATTCTTGAAAGATAGCTTAACTAGTTCTTAACTAGTTAAGCACTTAATCTATCTTTAGAGTTTATATGCGTGAGCCCCTTTTTATTTGTATAAATTCATGGATCTATCTAATTTATGAACACTAAGATTAAAAAGGTAATTTTACTTGCAACATCGAAATTTTAAATCTTTCTCCTAACTTTTTTAAACTATGATTTGTCATCATAAAAGAACCACAGCGAGAACATTTTTCGCGTATAGTACTAATTTCTCTATCAATAACTATAGTAATTTGTTTACCAAAAAAAAAAAACTGTAGTATTCGGAATTTGACTTCATCATAAAACTTAGCCTATTTAGATTGCTAAATCCATCATTCAACACAAATATTGCCTCTAAAAAGAGAGAGAGAATATTGTAGGTTTTTTGGGACAATTTTGGAAATTGACCATTTCACAATTTTATTGTGAAATATCTTTACCCTGTAAAATTAGAATATAAGTAATCTTATTTTGACAATAAAATTGTGAAAGAGTCTATTTTAAAAGAATTTCCATAGTTTTTTTGGTTCTAATTCTTAATTTGTATTATTTTTTACATACACTCTAGTTAAAATAAATGTTTTGAACACATGTATATGGAAATACAGTGAATGAAAAATCACTTTTTTCATGTTGTTATCGTTTCAATACATGGTGCATATATTTACTTATGTAATAATTTATTTTTGTTGAAATTTTTGTTTATTGAATTTATAATTCTGATTTGTTATTAATGAAACAATTTGTTGTCGTAAAAAAAAATTGAACACATAAATATTGAGTATTGAAGGTATTAGGATCACTCTTGGAAAAAAAAACAGAATTTAGATTTTTTTTTTTTTGAAAATTACGTTTAGCCAAAATTGCAAATACTATCATCGAAATCGGTTATATAATCCATATACGTAAGGTATTTAAATTAAGTTTTATTTAAGGAAATTGATAATCTCGTTAGGTAGCACGTAATATATTTCCCACTAATAGAATTAAGTACATATATATATATATATATGCATTTATAAAGTTAAAGCTTTTCTTTAACAAAAAGAGGGATCTAAACTCTTATAAAAAGATTGGATCAGTTTGAGCACGAAGTACAAAAGATCCATTTATATATATGCATCTACATGCCCATTGTTTATATATATAGTAACTTACTAAACTAAATAAAGACAAATTTATCCGTCGTTCCTTTTCCATTAGAAAGGAGTATATGATTTAATTTGATATATTTGTAGTATAATCGATTCATAATCAATCTCTAATTTTTCTTAATTATTAACCTTATTATTAAGTTTTGAATGATAAACAAGAAGTCTTTTTTTTTATAATATAATGATCTAATTGAATTGTTGAAAGATTTATAAACCATTGTATATTGTTATTTTATCCTATTTGGATTTTTGATAAATAATTTATTAAATATTTAAATTTCTTTTTGCTTTGGTTATCATACTTATATGCATGCAATACTCTATATTTCGTATGTAATAATAGTGTATGGGAAAATATGAAAATGATTGATTTTTTAAAAACAAAAAGAATTAGATGTGATACGTATGACAATTGGACAAAATTTTCTTGTTTTGAGATATAAAATTGTTCGTCGGATAAGATGGCATAATATGTCAAATCTATTTTTCGTTGTTAAATAAGTATTTAACAAAAATTAGCGAATCTACCTTCTGGAAAACCAAAATTATTTAGATTCATTACTGACAAGTTGGATTTTTTTCTGCTACTTGGCTTTCAAATGCATACATATTCATATATAGATATATACACACACACACAATATGTAAGTAACTTCGAAGCCAAATGGAGTTTAGTGGCTAATTTGACAATTAAGTCATGGAAATTGCAATGAGTGGGTTCAAACATTTTATAGTGACCTCTTGTGGCCGTAGCACCAGATACCAACTTATTATTATTATTATTCCTTTTTTTTCTTAACCAATATTTTATTTGTTTTTTCCTTTTTATCTCCTTCCCCCCCCCCCCTCCCCCCTCCCAAAATTGACATAGTTGAAAATTTACAAAACAAGAAAGATAAAGTGAAGAGATAGAGGATCAAATGAAAATAATTAAAACTAAAGTGAAGCAGAGTAAGACCAAGTTGTTGGAGAGCTGACTGTCATGGTTGAATGTATCGAAACCAGTTTAATAAAAATGATTTTTAAGAGTTGGATGTTGATGAGGAAGACTGTTTTGGAGGAGGCTGCCTATCTAGTCCAGCTAACTTACTACGAATAATGAGCTGAATCTCTTTGATGAGGAGAGCGTGAGATTTTGATGAAGCTGAGTGGAGTCTTTGATTACTCTCTTTCCACAAATGATAGATGACTGCTTAGAAGATTAGACGACATATGATATTGAACTTAAGAATGCGAGATGGTGATTTAGTCCAAACCTTGATGTCTTCAAATAGCAGAGGAGGTGACAGATCATCGTGAGAGAAGAAGGAGCCCCAAACAGATTGAGAGTAGGGGGAATTGAAGAAAAGATGGTTCGCTGATTCCAGATGCAAGTCACAAAGCAAATAAGTAGATGGGATAGACAGATCCCAACTGATTAACTTATCTCTAGTAGTAAGTCGCCCTCGGAGAACTAACTAGAGGATGAAGGCATGCTTGGGAATACACTGAGATAACCAAACAATTTAATGCCAAGTAATTTGAGGAGGTGAAGGGTTCAGAGATAACCAAGTATTGGAGGAGTTAAACATAGCAGGAGGAGAGGCGGGAGAGGTCCTCCAAATATAATAATCAGGAGCTGTAAGACCATGTGAGACAATAGATGTGGCCGGAGGTAATAGGTTACGGAGGAGCAGAGCTATTTGATGCCGACTCCTTGGGAGAATCCACGACCCGTCCCTAATCGCCTGATAGACATTGGCAAGATAAAGAATGCCCGTAACCTGTGGACCAAGTCCGCCAGTGAGCTGAAAAAGAGAACCAGAGGTAGACCAATTGTCATGCTAAAATTAAGCAGTAGAACCCGAGATAATATGACAAGACAAAAAAGGCCTAGCTAGGCCCCTGAGTTTGGCCATCTTCCTCCATATCCAACTACCAGAATGATTGAAATCAACATCCCAAAATAGTCTGCCTTGAATTAGCCTCTTAGTAACCCAAGAAACCCAAAGGGAGCCGCTGCCAGCAAAAAGGAGCCAAAAAAGCTTCAACCCAAAGACAGTGTTGATGGATTCATGCCTCCTCAAGCCCAAACTACCACATTCCTTGGGTAAAAAGATAGACTCTCAAGTGACTTTAGCACCTCTTGCTGAATTTGGTGCACCACTCCACAAAAAGGCATCACAAATCCTTTCCAAGGAAAGAAGACATTGCTTTAGCAGACGGAACACTGCAGCCCAAAAGATAATGAGACTATATATCACTGATTGGATAAGCTGGAGGCGGCCAGCAATAGAGAGGTGCCTCACTGTCCAAGATGAAACTCGAGCCATGACTCGATCAATCAAGGGCTGAAAGTTAATGGGATTTATCTTGTGGGAAGAAGCGAAAGTCCAAGATATCTTACAGTAAGAGCGTCTTGAGTAAGGCCAAACCTGGAAGTAAGAGAACGAGAGGCTAGTAGATTATTGTCATCTATGAAAAGACTTGATTTTCTTAGGTTAAGATCCAAATCAGAGGCAAAATAGAAAGACTTGAGAGTATCCAGAATTCCTTCTACTGAAGTTCAGAGCCATCAAAGAATATTAGGACATCGTCCGCAAAGCTTAAATGGGTAACAAGGAGATCTGAGCATAGAGGGTGAGGCTGAAAAATGCCATCAATCACAAGTTTAGCTAGGTCCTTTGACAAAATATCTATGATAAGTAAAAAGAACGAGGAAGAAATAGGGTCTCCTTGATGCATGTCCTTTTTACCAGCAAAGAACCCTGTAAGCTCCCCATTTATGGAGATAGAGTAGTGTGGAGAACTAATGAAAACTTCAATCCAATCAATAAAAGAACGAGGGAGATTTAGAGCCTCCAGAATATTCAGGAGAAAGGTCCAATCCAGATTGTCAAAAGCTTTCGTGAGATTAATTTGCAGACAGCCCCTGGTGGATGGACCTTCATTGTTAAAGTCTGTAACCAGCTCTGAGGCAAGCAACACATTCTCACAGAGGAGCCTACCCTTTATGAAACCAGATTGATTCACTTGAACTGCATTGGGGACAAAAAGGTATAGCCGAGAAGATAGAATTCGAGAAATAACTTTGTAAACCGTGTTACAACAGGAGATATGCCTAAATTTGGAAAGCTTTTCAGCTCCAATAAATTTTGGCACCAGACAGATAATAGTTGCATTGACTTGACGTTGGAGACGAAGAAAAAGTCTCTGACAGCGGAGCAAAATTCTAGACCAACAAAATCCCATGATGAATGAAGAAGTCAGCCGGGAAGTCATCTGGACCTGGTGTTTTGTTTCGTGGTATGGAAAACAAAGCTGACTTAATTTCGTCATGGGAAGGAGCAGAAAGATGATCAGCCAGGAAGTCATCACATCGAAAAAGTGAATGCTTATGATGTGACTAACTAAGTAGGGGGTAACATCAGAATTCTCGGCACCAAGAAAAGATTCATAGTAACGAGCCACCATCTGCTTCATAATCTCCGGATCTGAGATCTTGGTACCACTCTCTTCTCTAAGATAACGTATATAATTAGTAGATATGTGGGCCAAAACAGATTTGTGAAAAAAACAAGTATTGGAGTCTCTATTTGAAAGCCATCTAATCCTTGACTTAAGCATGAAAAAAGTTTGCTCTACAGCAGAGAAAATCATCTCGATTTTTGCCTTTTTTGGGAAGATAAGAGACTTTGCTGCTCTCCCACCTTCAAACCATTGATCTCTGGCAACCCTCTCTTGCTCAAATAATAGCTGGGTAGGAGAAACAAGAACTTGATTTTGAACCTTCAAAAGGTGATTATAAGCTTCTTTGGCTCTGGTTTGGATATTACCAAAACTATCAGAATTTATGCCCTTGCAGCAGATCTTAGCAGCTCTGAATCTTGAGTATAGAGTAGCCATTGAGGACTACTGAGTAGAAGAACTGGCCCAAACATCCTGAAGTAGCTGTTTGAACTGAGGGTGAGAGGTAACAAAAAGGTAGTATTTGAATAGAATTTTCTGGATATATTAATTCTTGTAAGAGATACCAGACTAGGAGAAGGGTCAGAAGAATCGGAGGAATCAAAAAGAACATTAGAGTTGGGGTAATAGAGCAACCAATTCTCGTTGATAAGTGCTCTATCAAGCTTACGGGTAATAGGGTTGATTGATCATTTGTTACTCCAAGTGAAAAAGCAACCTGAACTGGAGATATCAAATAAATTTGATGAGGCTAGACAATCCTGAAAATTGGAGAGGCCTGTTACAGAGAATGCAGGAGCAGAGACGGAGAAATTCTCCCTAGTTGACAAAATTTGATTGAATTCTCCAAGAAGCAGCCATGGAGAGTTTTGAAGCAAAGGAGAGCTAGCAAAATGTGAGATAGCTTCCCAAAGTGGTATTCTCTCCAACATTATACTCCGAGCATAAATGAGAGCTAATGTAAAGGATTGTTTTGTGGCTGGATTGAACACACTATAAAGAACAGAGAGAAGTGGATCCCAAACAACTATAATGCGACCATATGCCTCCACAGAGTAATTGTCATCAAAATTCCAACCTGGAAAAGTAAAACTAACAATTTGAGCCATATTAACTTGCTTCACACGAGTTTCCAAAATGCCCCCAATCAAAGGACGATTGTAGGCTATCTATCTTTTAACTGATAACTGTCTTGCATCGCCGTTAAGGCCTCTTAGATTCCAGCAAAAACACTTAATTGGGAAAAAATTAGGGAGTGCTGAGGCACTTAATTATTTGAGGCAGGGAGCGAACGCGGAAGCGATCACCCTCTTGAATGCAAACTTTGAGTAGACTTTGAAGAATCTTATTCAAAAAGCAGAAGAAGTTGCTGACTCTGCTTCTTCCTTGCCTGCTTCCTATCATGAGTTGAGAGCTGAGAAAAACTAGGATCTAGAAATAGGAACCTCCTCCTAAGAATGTCCTGTGCCGCCTTGATCAGCTCTTTTTCTTCCGCGTATTGCACATGGGAGAAAGAAGGTGGTTGAGTAAAAGAATCCTTGCCTTTTGTCAAAACTAGTGGGACCTTAAAGCGCCTAGCAACCAGATTCCAACCCGAAGAGCTAGCCTGAAAGTTCGAGAGAGCTAGAGGGGCTCAGCTCTATGACTTAGCATGAAGTGGAGGGACCATAGTATCCTGATTGACATCTGGTGGATCAACCTGCACTTGCACCGGTACAACAGAAGAGCTACTAGCGGCCAAAACCACACCTTGAGAAGGCAAGGTACCAAAGGTGCCACTTTTTAAATGGTCACAACAGGAACCTTACTACGAAGAGATATCATCTGAGGACAACGGAGCTGGGAATGACCAAACTCCCTGCACTTCTTGCACTTTGGAGGGGGGAGGGCTAGGATAATCAGTCGAGTTACTTAGTTGGTCTGCAACTCTAATCACTCGAGGTACAACTTAGGTGAAGTCAACATTGACTTTAACCTTGATTACACCTAGAGGAATAGGGATTGAGCTTGGAATGCTCTGTGTGAAGCAGCTCTCCAACTCCCGAAGCTATGACACTAAGCCCAAGCAGAGAGTAGAGTTGGGGAGGGACATTCCTAAGAATAACCCAGGTAGGGACGGAGACGAGCTTTGTAGGGGAGAGGTCAGCTATAGGAGACCAGAGAAAGACTGAAAATCCATAATTTCCAGCCTGCCAGAATCCAACCTCAAGGACACAATTATGGGTTTCTTCACAAGGAATGAAAATGAGACAGATGTTTTCAGAGTAGTTCTTTATCGAGATGCGACCGTTTTGCCCCCAAATAGGATTGAGATCATTGAAAATCTTTGACACAGATGGGGGAGTGCCATGAAAGAAAGCTATGATATAGTCTTTCTAAATCTGAGAAGAAGAGAGCAAGACCGAAGCTGGAACTTGAACTATGGGAGTACCATCTTCAGAGAAGGTAGGGGAAGCAATCTTCGAGAGATTCCGGAGAGAAGATTTAAACTTCATTTCCCAGAGGACAGGTTTTGGAGCACATGCTGGAGAAGCGACGCCTGAGGTTGCAACGACGGAGCTAACCAAGCGAAGTAGAGGGGCTTTTGGGAATAGAGCTGTATTTGTGAGAGGAAAAAAAGAAGCTCGAAAAGGTGGAGGGGGAGCTGAGTGAAGAGAAGCATTTGGTAGAGCGTACAAGAAGACCAAGAGGGGAGGGGGGGGGGTTCTCAGCGGTCGCGTGAGGCTGACACCGCCGGCGGCGAAGCAGACGGAGAGGGGAAAAGAGCCGATTTCACAGTCGCAGTCTAATCACTTTTGGTCACCAAGACACAACTTAACAATTTTTTTCCATGTTTTATTTATATTTCTTGTTAATCATTTTTTTGTTAATCCTCATTAATTATTTCACATTTTCACTGTTAATATTATCATCTGAATGAAGAAAAAAATACAAAAATGTCAAATTAGGATGATAAGTGCCATATTTAATTACGTAGTAATTACTGATATTAGAAAATAACATTTACAGTGGAAATACTATTGTATGCTCATAAATAATTTAGTATAGCTCTTTTAGTACGAGTTAAAAAAAATAACATTTCTTCTTTGAGAAAATTGTATTTTTCCTGCATGCTCCTATTTTTTCCTCTTACGTTCCAAAAAAACAAAATGAATATTTTTCTTCTTCTTTTTGTTATTTTCTTACATTTAATTTAAATAAAAATAAATTTTATTAAATTAGAGTGTCGGATTCGCTTTTATAGTTAGATACCAAAAAAAAAAATATTCTTACGATATACTAAAATTGGAAAAAGATTGCCACTGATGCCATTACATGAAAAAAACGTATTATGCACCGGAAAAATCGGTTATGCCTAAAACGTTTCAGGAAACTTAATCTTGTTGCAACAATAAAATTTTGTTGTATTAATATAATTTTTTTGTTGTTGTAACTCTAACAAGTTTGTGTCATTGCATCATCGTAAATTATCTGATTAACTAACATGATGTATAAATGATTTTTACATTTTGGTAGGAGTTTATAATGTTATATTCAATCTTTATAAAATGATTAAAACAAATAAATAAATGCACACGATATAGTAATTTACCCTGAATGTAAAGTTATTTTCAGTTCAGGCTGCTGTTCCTTTTTTTTTTACTCTACATCAAACGAAATGGCAAAAAAGGAAAGAAAAAAAATAACTAATTCTTAAAACAAATGAATACGCTTACCCGAAATATCTATAATTTATATTTTTGATAGAGGAAAGTTGTACTAGTCCATCCTATAACCTCTGCATCAATATGACTGTTCAAATCGATCAATATATGATTTGATCTTCACATTTACAAAATGGTCAATAAATTTGTAACTACAGAATATTCAAAAATTAAGAATACACACATACTTTTTGCATTATTAGTTCTCCCTCGTCAGTTTGTATAAGTTGAACAAAAATGTTTTTCTGTAATTTTATCAGGATAAGTATTTTGTTACCAAACAAAATATTTGGGAGAGATAAAAGTCAAATGTCAACGGATAATTGTTTTATTAACACAGTAAAAAATTTTATATCATGTGACATATATAAATTAACATATAAATAATTATTTAATAATGTATAAAATATGTTATCAATATAGTAATATATTTATCTAGCGAATAAAGGATAAAATTGCTATCGATAACTTAATTGTAAACACTATAACAATCTTTACCAGTGTAACATAATATTTATCATGTTAATAAATAAATTATCACAAAAACTTATTCATCATTCATCGGATTTATACATTACTATGTATAAATTATATTTGATTTCACATTAAAATAAATAATAACTTAGTTGTGATTCATATATATCATGTGATATAATATTTTTTTATCGTACTAACAAAATAATTATCCATCAAAATTGAAACTAATCTCTTCCGCATATTTGGATTGTTAACAAAATACTTATTTCATTAAATTATTTCGTTAAAATTAAAATCGTAATTTATAAGGTAACTTTAGATAAATAGTGTGAAGAGAGATAATGTAAATGAGATAATTAACTAATGAGTCCTCCATAATTTATCTTAACAAAAGATTAGATTCCACAACCCTACACAGCTGATAAACACTAAAAGTATATATTATCTAACCATTGAAAGATGATCTAAAAAGGATTGGAAAAATATTTCTTAAAGATACGATGGAAGATGAAAAAAAGAAAAAAGAAAATTGGCGCACTTGCACTGAATTTATATGAATAATTAATTTTAAATTCCTCATTAAGTGGTTAGACTCCGACCATTTAATTAGAACATTTAATGTGTTTTCTTATTTTCTTGTTGCATCAACAATTATACTGGATCAATGGATCACAACATATAATTATCTATACTACAGACTATTTAAATTGCAACACATTAGACAACGAAGACATATTAAGTTCAACTTTATAAAATTTGACATCTCTCGTAGATTATTTATACAAGTCAAATTTTAATTAAAGCTAAAATTGATAGCTTACAAACAAAGTTATGATATGATGTAAGATATATTTGAGAATATATTATTAGAAAGTTTACCTTGAAAAGAATCGATAAAAGATTGTAACTTTTATGTGCCACAAAAACAAATTAAGGAGTCTTTTTGGAGTATTCCTGTAGCAAGAAATTCTAAGTTCACTACAAAAGTGTGATGCTTCAACTATTTTAAGCTTCAACAATAAGATCATTTAAAGAGTTTAAAGTAGAATTGTGTATGGAACAATACGATATTTTGATGCATGAACCAATGTCTCCACTTTCCTTCACTTTATAAGACTTCAATATAGTTTGTTTATTTCTAATATATTCTTTTTCATTAACCATGTTAGTTATTTTATGTTCAAGCTAAAGGTTTGTAATCCTGTCTATTAATTATATGTTTTGTAAAAATATCATGCTTTACTATTGTGCCCGTGCTATAGGCATCGTAAAATCATTATTTTAAAAATTATTTTGTGAGCTTTAATAGTAATAATAATTATCAGGAAAACAAATAAATACTTTTCAAAGATATTCTGCTAGATATTTTTAGTAATATTTAGTCAATTATGTAGAATTGAGTTCTTTATCAAAAAAATATATTATGTAGAATTATTTTTGACTGTTATACACTTACTAATAATTAAAATCATGTCCTTTCAGTAGTTTTTCATAACATTTTTAACAAATTTTTAGTTATTTTTCTAAATGTATTTCCACACTAATGGTATATTAGGATATCTCTCGTTGGTTTGATTCTATTGATATAATTCAAAATCCATTTTTAAAAATTTAATCCAAAACCATTTTAGCAAAAGAAAAAAGTAAATCTTCCACTAACTCAAGCAAATTAAGGTAGTGTGATAAGTGATCCACTCACGTTCTTCCTTCTGACATTAATTAATTAATCACTCCTTAATAGATTACGTAAGGCCATTTCTAATCCCTATTGTATTTATTGTGAACACGTATCGACCCGACCGAATAAATTTAAAATTTAGGAATATTTGTTTCTGAATTTTGATTAGCTGACACATTTATTATAATAAATTTATAACTTCATATAATTGCAGTGCAGGATTAATTTATAATTAATGATGAAAGGTGCGGATAAGAAGAATGTTTCCTAATTCTAATATCTCGAGTTCCGATTGATACGTCTCTGTCCTTTCGTATTCATGAAATAAAACTAAATGCCTCTTTTTCATGTATATAATTAATCTTCTCACCATATTTAGCTTTACGGTTTATGTTTGTGGATGTGAAACTCTGAGTTATAAACTAGGGAAAGTAAACTTTATCACTGCCATACTCTAATTACTGCTAAATTTCCAAATATTTGTGTTTTAAGTTTTGATGTAAAAACTTTGGTCAAAAATATCAACCCATTGTGCTTTAATCATATATAAAAACATATAAAAAATATTAGCCCATTGAAATATATTTTTAAAAATTGAACAATACATATACTAGGGGCATAAAAGGTCCCTTTTCTACGTATGTCAAGATGCATATAATTTCGAATTCGAACCATTGCACTAATTCACGAGGTTATGATATTTAAAGTTAATTATCATTAACGATTAAATTAAGAAAACAGGAAAGAATTAGCATATAGTTATTTTACGGTTAAGGAGAGCCACACGAACCCAAAACAAAATAAAGAAAGGGGAAATTGGGATTTAGGGTAGTTTTTGAGTTTTAATTTGTCAATTGGGTAGTTTTTGCACAAACAATGTTTTTGGGTAGTTTTCACAATTTCATAACAATTATATCCTTAACAAAAATTCATAATCACACTTATGCCATTGAAGAAAAAAAGAGAAAAACTCAAAAGTTTTATTTAAAATATTCATAGTAAATAAAACAAAATTTTATTTACAATTTTAAAAACTTTAAATCAGAAACTCATTTCTCCGACATTAATTAAAAAAAAACAACTATCTAAAATGTTATTCTTTTTCAGCTTGTTCTTCCTTTCAAAACAAGACGATGAAGATCTTCTAAGTTTCCATCTCTTACTTTATTTCTTATAAATCAAAGAGATCTTAAGATCAAATTATTCTTCTAATTTCAAGTTTCAGCATCTGTAACTTTAATGACAGAGGCCATGTTCTAAAAATCGGTCTCAACCGGACATTTAAAAAAAACAATTATGAGTTTGAAGTTCAAAATCAGATGTTGGGTTGTAGATCTATCATAATTGCATAAAAACCATCCAAAAAAGTGATAACGATAACAATCATGAAAAACCAAAGAAAACGGTGGAATTAGGGTTAGGAGTATCGCAATTGAGAGGAAGAAGGCAAGGATAATTTGATCATTTTTTGATTCATTGAAACCGAAAAACGAAAAAATAAATAAAATGGATTTATTAAAACCATTTTATTTTATTTTTTCGTTTTTCGGTTTTAATGAATCAAAAAATGACCACTAGACTAAGATGGATTTTGTAATTTCACACACATATTTAATATATATAAATAAAATATTAGAAAAAAATCTCCGATTAATGTCCATTTAATCTTTGATTTTTTATTAATTGGTAGGTCCACCCACGACCGTCCGACTAACGCCCAACAGAGATAGCGCAAACCCTACCCGAACCGGCTACGGATTTTTGAACATCAAAGGTAATACAAACCCTAGCCGAACCTGCTACAGAGATAGTGCAAATCCTAGTACCTAATCAAGCCATCGTCAAATCAGCTGTTCAAAGATGCACTAAATCGACTTGCATGTTCAGGGAGGCACTAAAAATTATATAAAATTTTATATACGATAATTTTATATATGTTTTACATTACAGAAAAATAAAGATTTTATCTGGTAAAAACATAAAAAAATCTCTTTAAAATTTCTTAAATATCTCTTATTAATTGGCTAAAATACAAAATTTCTTAAAAAATCACAACATCTTCATCTTCAACTAAACAATTCTCTAGACCAATTTTTTCTAAACTCAATAAGATTTTAAACAATTCTCTTTTCATATGAGAAATAATAAAAAAATATTTAAATTTTTATCAAAAAGAATTCAAACAAAGATTTTAGTCTCTGTTATTGAAAAATCCATATTTGATTCATGTTATTCAAAAATCAGGAGCTAATATTCTGTTTTTACTTTATGCTTTGTTGTACATAAATGTTCAAAGCAAATGCTTAGTTAGAGTAATTATGAAAAACTTATGTTTTAATTTTTTATGCTTCAAATGGTTATTTAAGTGGATTTTATTATATAAACATCTTTATCTCAAAATTTTTTTAAATAATAATAATAATAATTGTTATTATTTAGAAAATTCGTTTTATTTATTAAAAATAAATGGCTTGTAAATTAAATAAAGTTAAAATTGTCATATCATATATATGTAAATATTGATTTAAAATAAATAAATGAAGAGAGTATTTTTCAAATAAAAAAACATAAATAGGGTAGTTTGCAAAAAATTCCTATATTCACAGTATAAATAATTTAAATATTCGTGTATATTATAACAAAAAAAAACAGTTTTAGCGAAAGAAATTCACTTTTTAATTTTTATTGATATTATAAATTGGATAAGATTAAGGAACTAATTTTTGCTACATCCTCTCCCAACCAGACAAAAATACAAATTCTCCCTCTCGCCTTCTCTTTTTCAACAGATTTTGTTAGTATATTGAATTTTAAAACCTTTTATTTTAGCAACGACAAATAAAAAAACTGTTATAAAATCAAGGTTGGTTCAGATGAAATAGTCTTTCTCACATGGAGTATTTCAATTTGTTTGCATATTGATCGTATGTCCTTAAGGGTAATTACTCAATCCCACTAACTTTTGCTATCTCACAAGGTGTGTATTACATACACAGTTAAAACTATCTATTTAGCAAATATGAAATAGTAAACTGTCTAATTTGTCAAACATGTTTTAAAAAACTGTCTTTATCTCCAATTAACTCATCTAAAAACTATCTAATAAACTACCTAAAAATATCATAAAAGCAAAAACTACCTTATTGACATTAAAACTTAAAAACTACCCTATTTCCAAAGACACCCATAAAGAAAAGGTTAGATGTTATATATTAATCAAACAAATATATCATTGGCCTTTTGAAACCTAACTGGCTGCTGCGAAGTGGCGTCAGCAAATGTCAACTTCAGTGTAGGAGATGCTAATCCATTTTATTATAAACATCTTTTAAAATTTATATACACATGAAGAAATATCATTAAACATTATACTTACTCTAGTTGATATTATTATCACAAAATCCATGACACTTCATCTTTACTTAGTTAATACTATATTTAACGGAAATGTAAATTTTATAAAAAAAACATTTTCACTAAAAATTCAAAAAGTTCACTTTTAACAAAATTAAAATCAGGCATACGCTTATGAAGTAGAAGGATTTCATAAACCATTTTTTTTGTAAGAAACTAATAACTAATTAATCTTTGATGTCTAACGATTATAATACCGAATTATACTTATATGCATTAATGAGTCTTTAAGGAGCAAATGCAAATTATGTCTTTGTATCGTTAAAGTACCTTTTATGCATCTTTGAGATTTAACTTATATGGCTGAATAAATTTGTTTTTATCTTGAAAAATATATCATTTGTTTATTTTTTTTGTCCTCTATTACAATATTATTATTAAAGATAATTAATATAGTTTTATTATAATAATATTCAGATATGATGAATATCTTCTCTAAATAACGATTGCACGATACAAATTTTCCTTAACATGCAATTTTAAATATACGATATCTTCATTATGGACATGATCTTCATATAACACCATTTGTTCAATATGAAAAGTTGTGTTTGAGTTTATCATAAACATTAGTTAAGCTAATCTTTTGTCTTTTCCTTTTCCAAATATATTATTCTTCTTTTTTTTTATTTTCACTAGGCAAATAAATTACCACTTGGTAGATCCGAAAAGAGACAAATCTCTATAAAATATTACGCATTAGGTCAATCTTGCTTCCCCATTCTCAGAGAAGCACAGCATATTCAGTCAGATCATATTATGTGTGCACATATACCTACATATCTAAATATATACAAAACCTCGAATTCATCTATATAAAGAAATAACTTTATAATGTCATTTCCATCCAAATAAAACACTTTATAAAGTTCTTCAACATGGGATCTAATTCTAGAATCTATTGTTTGTTTAATCAATCACAGACGTGGCTGGTATTTTCAAATTATGTGACTATAATTTTTCTTAGGCTGGTAAGAATCCATCTCAGCCACAAAAACGAAATTGGATATATGCCTATTTTTTAGGTATAGATTTGTATATATATATTTTGTGTGTGTGTAATAGTGAACTTAATCTGATTCGCATTCCCCAAAACCACGTCTCTCTGTTATAGTAAACACTAATTTATGATATAATAAGTAGCATAAAGACAAAAAAAAAAGGTATCTATATTACTCTCTTGTCAGAATTGTATGAGATTTTCCCTTTTATCAACTCTGTTATACGAGATTAATATGTATATATATTTACTTAATTAGACTTACGATTTTTTTTTACATATGTATATATATTTTTCATTTTAAGTTTCGTTAAAATATATCTTATTCATGTTTAACGCATTAAACTCTATTATTTCTAAGTTTGCTTGTTTGTTTTTTATCCCAACGATATTGGTTTGAAAAGCTTAAACTTAAAGTCTTAAACTATGTCAGTAACTTCGTTCAACCTAGTTTTATTGTATTGCGGTTTAAAAAAAATACAATAGGCCCATTACTACAAACCTATAAAAAATATGAGGTGGAACGGATCAATTAGGCCTGAGCAATCGGTTTACTCGGTATATTCGGTTCGGTTTAGTCGGATAATTTAGGTTTTTAAGATTTGAAAAGTTTTCCGAATTAAACCAAAATTTTGATTCGGTTTAATCGGTTCGGAATCAATTTTATTCAGTTCGGTTCTATGGAATTATACCAGATCCGATTCCAAACCGAATGTTTAATAGATTTGATAATTACATCCGAAAGTCACCAAATTTACATATTTTGCATCAAAATACCTATTACATAACATATTTCAAACACAAAAACAAAAAGGAATGAATTATTGTAATGAATACTAGTTGTTTGTAAGCCTCACCACAAGTATTCATTACAAAACATAACCTAACATCAGCTATTGTATCTTAAAACAAACCTGGTAATTGGTTAATAGTTTGGAAGCCTCACCAGGGGCTAAGGATTTATGTTAAACGACATAACACAAGCTGCAAATAGCACAAAAAAGACCAAAAGAGCAGCTTCATATCCGTTAAGGTTGGATACTATGCTTGGATCCATCCAAAAAGCTTAAGATCAGCCGATCCAACCAATGAAAAGTGAACAAGACAAACCAAGTAAAACTTTGAAATAGAAAAAAACCAGCAGGCATAAACATCAAGCATAAACAAGTACAAAAATGAACAACAGAAGGGAAATCTGAAACTAAACTAGCATGTATCAACATCAAGCATACAAGCGTAAACATTCTGAAACATATAGAGATATACCTTCCTAACCAATTAGAATCACTGAGGAGGTACCATTTAATTCCGAGAATCTACAAAAACAACACAATTTGTTAGTTTGTTATATTATTAACAATTAAGCATTTACTTATAAAAACTTAGAAAACTCACCTAGTGATTCAAGGAACTCCACTTCTTCCAACATTTGAACTAAGTTACAAACTTCTTCTTCATATTTGTAACCACACCGCAACCATTGTTGTGTGCATATAAGAACCTCCACCATATAAACAGTTAGAGAACTCCTATAAGGATGCAAAATTTGACCACTAGTACTAAAGACAGACTCTAAAGCAACTGAGGAGACTTGAATGGCAAGAACATCTCTAGCCATTTCTGATAATATAGGGAATTTGGAGCTGTTAGACTTCCACCATGACAAAACATTATATGGCATTCCCAACTTGTTATCTACTCTAATCTCTGTTTTCTCGGCCAAGTAGACATCTAACTCACTACAACTCTCTTCATTACTCCTTAAGCTGACCATCTTGCTGTAGATTGAATCCATCTGCTCACAACCATCATCATCATCATCAGACAAATCTAATATAACACTAGGCTCCTCAGGTTCTACAGATGCAGCAATCTCAGATGGTTTAGTAAGCCTAACACTGTATTTATCATAAAGCTTTTTCATGACACTAGTAATATAACTGTAAAGGTGCCTACTTTCTATAGTACCTTTGCCATAAAGCTGATCAAAGCAAAGTGAAGCAAACTGAAGCTTATTCCTCGGATCTAAGACACTAGCAACAATAACAAGTGGATTCATATTCCCAAATCCATCCTAGTATTTCTCAAACTTATCCCTCATAATATGTGCTTGATCTCTAACTTTTCTATCACTACTGCCACACTTAACTATTAGATTCTTCTCTATGTTTACAATCTCATT
Source organism: Cardamine occulta (assembly GCA_028015245.1). NCBI lineage: Eukaryota > Viridiplantae > Streptophyta > Magnoliopsida > Brassicales > Brassicaceae > Cardamine > Cardamine occulta. The sequence continues at coordinate 4,987,416 of CM051379.1, read as the reverse complement.
ATAACCTAGAGTGGAACTTACAGATTGAGAAGCTGAGAACGTTAGTATACAATGGTAAAAGATCTTGAGAAACTTCACCAACCTTTTTATCTCATCCCAATTATCCTCATCAGGTGGACCAACTCGTTTGGTCTTTGACTTCTCATCCTCTTCCAAGAAGTAGTCACAGTACAACTTATCTTCATTCAACATCCTCTGAAAAGCAGACCTGAGCTTCAAGGCTGCAGACAACATAAGATACGCAGAATTCCATCTTGTAACACAACCCAAAGGTAAACTACCTCTACTGATCTTCTTACCTATCTCACACCTTAGCTGAAATGCCTTCAATCTAGTGAAAGATGACCGGACATACTTGAATGCATTCCTAATAGCAACAATACTAGCCTTAGTCTTCTTCAATCCATCTCCCACTATTAGATTGACAATGTGAGCACAACAACGAAGATGTATGAACTCTCCATCTTGAACTAAAGATTGAGGTCCTCTTATCCTCAAATGATCCCTTAATAACCTAATAGCCTTCTCATTCCCCTTGGCATTATCTACTGTGATGCTAAAAACCTTTTTAATCCCCCATTCATCTAAACAATCAATCAACTAGTCTGCAATCATCTCTCCTTTATGATCTGTGATGACCTTAAAGGAGAGGATTCTTTTTTGCATCTTCCAATTCACATCAATCCAGTGAGCTGTGATGACCATGTAGTTGTACGAGGTTGTATTGGAGACCCATATATATGTGGTGAGAGATATATTCTTCTTGTCAACAGCAAACAACTCTTTTAAAACACCCTTTTCTTTCATATACAATGCAGCAATATCCCTAGTACAAGTTCTTCTAGAGAATGTCTTGTACAAAGGCAAGACATCAAAACAGAAGCGTTTCCACCCCTCTGATTTAGCAAATGAGAAAGGTAACTCATTAACAACAACTAACTTATTAACTGCATTCCTAAACATATCAGATTATACCTAACTACCTTCATGTTACCACTATTATCAGAAGTTAACAACCTTTGTTTCTCTCGCTCATCAAAATTCTTGAACAACATACATCTACCTATGTGACCATTCATAGCACTAGTCCCAGATAATTTCGTATCACATCCTACCTCTTGACAACAATATCTACAGTTGCACTTACCATGGTCATCTTCTCGTTGAACAAAATGTTCCCAACAACGAGCTCTTTTAGTATATACCCTCTTTGCTTTCGGACCTTTCGGTGGCAAAGCAGCACCATTGTCTCATGTTTTCCTCTTGTTTCCAGAATCCACGGACTCAGCAATTGGTGGTTCTTCTCCGTCATGAGCATACATCTACAAGGAATCAATAATCGATTAGCATTTCAGGAGATACTTAGTAGAAGATAGCATAACTCACAATTGAAATTCAAGACCAAAATCTCATTGAATATCACATCTAAAACCCCATAACATAACTACATTACAAAACCCCCAATTTAAAATTTTGTAAAATTTGATTAGGGTATTCAAGGTCATCTTTGAAATTAATTAAAATCAAACAAATGATACTGGAAATAAACACCAAATTCTCGTTCAAAATCCACAAATTAAAAAAATGCAATTCGCAATTAGGATTTGAATTTCATCTTTGAAATTCACTAAAATTGAACCATTAAAACTCAAATCTAACACATAATCCTCATTAAATAAGACACAAACAAACCCAAAACGTAATAATTTTTTTAAATCCACAAATTAAAAAAATCCAATTCGCGATTAGGATTTGAATTTCATCTTTGAAATTCACTAAAATTAAACCATTAAAACTTAAATCTAAAACATAATCCTCGTTAAATAAGAAATCTACAACCCCAAAACGTAATATAAATTCAAAATCCCCAAATTGAACAATTGAAATTCGCGATTAGGATTTGAATCATCTTTCAAATTCACTAAAATCGAACCATTATAACTTAGTTCTAACACCAAATTCTCGTTATATACGACATCTTAATCCCCAATACTTAATTTCATTTCAAAAACCCCAATTTCAAAAAAAAAATTCGATTAGGGTTTTTTGTTGGGAACTTACTAAGAATCGATTTAGAAACTTCCTAAGTACTTGAGATGATGATGCTCGGTTTCGAATTGAGAAGAAGAAGATTAAAAGAACAGATAAAGAAGAACAACAAGTGAAGAACAATCGCCTCTCTCTCTCTCTCGTGTCTCTGAGAAGAAAAAAGAAAAACGATATTATGAATCCAAAACCCAAAAATATGTTAAGTGTTTGATGTTTGGTTTAAAATCCCTGGTTTAGAGAAATTAATTAAGAAATTCGGTTATCCATTCGGTTTTGTCTCACCGAACCGAACCGATCCAATTTCCGAATTAGAATTATATTCATGCCGATCAGATATAAATCCGAAACCGAATGTTTCGGTTCAGTGTGACCCGACCCGAATACCCCGATCCGAATGCCCAGGCCTAGGATCAATCATGCAATAAGTGCTTTTAGGATGTCTATATAGATGCAGCTGATTTTCCCAAAAAGACTCCAAAAATGATGTAATCTTCTTGACCCAAAAAAAAAAAAATTAACTATAGTCTTTATCTTTCTAAACAGCAACATAAGATAAACACAAACTCAATTGAAACTCTTTTATGCATTCATGCTATTATCATCATTGAGAAAAATCTTCCTAAGATAGTAAAGCAAGAATATGATTATGTTATAATACTAGGGCATTAATTGGTACAAGTATACAAGCCATCAAAACGCATACAAGAGTGTGAGACACATGTAAATTTCATACGAGGATCGCAATCACTTGTTAGCTTGCACTTCTTAGCAGAATTCATTGTCCTTAGGTTGTCGAGTTTCGCTTGATAAATGAAATGGTACATTCGCATTGTCTGTTTACACATAGAGGTGTCCGGCTTGAGCAGTGAAGATATTCGCAATCTTTCATTGTTTCACAAGGAAGAAAATGTAAGAATACTTTCGTTAATGTGGCCGATGTATTAACGTTTCAATAATTAAAGTTCAAGTTTATATTAAATTCTATAGTTCTAATACATTAAATTCGATACCGTGATGGATCGGTCTCGGTTACTGAGTGTTAGAATTGAGTATATTGATAACCCTCTCTCCTTGTCCAATATGTGATAAAGTAAGGTTCTCATTAAGGTTACATATATATATATATATGTATGTATGTATAATATAAAATTGTAATTAAAAAGTGCTATATTAATAACTCTTCATAACTCTTCATCAAGTATAAATAGAAGTAGTTATGGATTAGAAAAATGTGTAAAAAACATAAGAGAGTTACAACAAGAAAAGACAGAGAATTGAAAAAAAAAAGACAGGATTCTCTCCATCAAATAATCCATTCAAGGAAAGGGTTAAGGGAAGAAGAAATTAAGAGATCAAAGATCATCTGCACAAGAGATTCATGTCTGCAGATAACGGTTAGTGATGTTTTTCTTCATGTCTCCTTGTTTAAATGTTTCATCAATCTATTAGGCATAATTGTTGAATCAAATATTCTAGAAATGGTCTTGGACAGATTTCATATTAGAAATCATCAAGGATATAATTTACATTTGGTAGCAGAGCCAATCTAGATATGTTTGATTCACTATAAAGAATTGATAGGTGAAATTGGAATATGATTTTCGTTTTTTTGTTTTTGGTTATAACTTTTTATTAAGTTATAGGAATTCGTTGATTGCACTATCATTGTGTAGATGATCAGATTATCTTTTCAATGATATTTAAAACTTAAAATATGGTTTAGAATTCAAAAAGATATAGAATTTAGAATTTTTTTGTAAAATTTTGACAGTTTTCGTCGATGAACAGTGCCAAAGAACAGTATTTTCGTCGATGAACAGTGAAGATGAACAGTGAAGATGAACAGTGACCGTTAAAAAAATGAAAATTCTTAAAACGTTTTCGCTGCAAATATAAAATCAAAGGCTATTGTATTATGCAATTTTAATGCAATATAAATGTTAAAATACCTATTAAAGTTGAGAGTTTATATTAAGTGTAACATGTTAATCACCAAAGTGGTCTTGTTACACTTTATGTAACATTAAAGTAAGATATTCATAATTAATCATGATTAAAGGATGCTAAATGACATGAATAGATTTGATTGATCAATTGTTTGCTTACTATATCCTGGGAGATCACCCAAAAGTGGATCATTGAATGTAGTTAGTAACACCTAAAGGATTAATCTTTTCTACTATGGTTGATGGTGTGTATACCCTAAGGTAGCATTGCTATTAGCTTGTATGTATGATTTGATTGATTATTAAAGAAATATCTAAACATCATCATGTATAGTGTATGTATTTAAAGTATTGCCCAAAGATTTTTTGAATACATACTATTAAATTGTTTAGATTATATTGTTGATGAATCTATATTAAAGTCTCAAAGCACTAATAGGTAAGCATGTATAAATTTTGCAGTTTCATCAAGTATGTTTGCTTCCGCAAACTCTGTCGTGAAGTTCAATGGGCTCAATTATGAGGAATGGTCTAAACAAATAAGGTTCTCCTTGGGTGTAATGTCCCTAGACCAAGCGATACTCACTGATGAGGAACCAGTAGGCATAACGGATGAAAGCTCAGAATTTGAGAAGTCTCGCTATGAGACATGAGAGCAATCAAACCGGCTGTGCTTGAACCTTCTGAGGATGACGATGGTGGAAAGTGTAAAGCCATCCACGTCTAAGACAGAAAAAGTAAGGGATTTTGTAAATAAAAAAAAAAAAATTATTTAGATAAGAAAAAAAATAGACTCGATAGAAAACTGGATAAATGATAAAACAAGAAATATGGTTTTAGATTTCTTTTGCAAATGGGTAGAATCTAGTACCAAAATCTGGATTTCCTGTTTTATAGTCAAACTACTTTTCAGAAAATCATGAATGGCTAAATAATGAGTTTAAAAAAAAAACTAAATCTAAAATCTACTTCTAAAAATTGTAAACATTCAAGGCATAGAGGCAAATAGTGGAAGAATTTTTATTTTTGTTATAACAAAAATATATACATATATATATATATATTTTTAAATAAATTTTGCAATATGGCAAATTTTTATTGGGCAAGTGATTTGTGTTTTATAAGATAAAAGATGCACCAATATATCCGGTAACGTTACCTTATTGTACGAAACAGTCTAAGATAAAGCACTTGTGTTTGAATTTGAAGCTACTTGAGGAAATGAGAGCACTAGATGAACAATAAAATGAATCACGAAAATATCAGTAACAGAAGTATGATGTAAGAACACTAAAAATAATTACAAAATGAAGACGTAGTGATAAAGGATAAGTTACCGACGTAGCAGAGGAAGATAATGAGTATAGGTGATAGAAAAATAGAAGACCAGAATCTTTAAACAAAAGAAAGATGTAGAAGATAGAAGCTATTTATAGCATTAAATCATAACAAGATAATGACTGAGTTTATTACCCACATACCTTGGATCTTTATTACCACAAAAGCAATCATATACTGTTAAGGGGGAAAAAATTCCCCTAATTTCTATTCCAAATTATATAAGATTTGTTTCCTTCATCTCGGATTTTTTTTAAATACCAATTATATGGATTTATGTTCCATTTATGGTGTAGATATATATTTCTTTATAACTTAAAGTTTCCTAATACTATATTTTATGATAGAATTTGAGTATTTGCTCTAGATGGGGACGATTATTGAGTTGTTTGGAAAATAATTTTTTTATGTTTTGGATGAAAACACTAAAATTTTAGTATTCTTTCCTCATTTCGTAGTAATTTTAATTTTTAATACCATTACTATTTACAAGAATTTTTCAATGTTCCAAATCTGATTAAGTTCATATTTTTGTTTGCTAAAAAAATCGACAGATTCTACACATATATATATCCAAAACAAAAATAAAACCTAAGAAGTTTTCTCTATAAAACTAGTTTTTTTATTTTCGAAATCATCCCACAAATAAACAACATAAACTTTTCAATTTCTTAGATTTCCTACCCGTCTAAGCATTGACATTGTAAATTTTTACAGATAAATTTTCCGAAAACGCAAGTGAGCTTTTCCTCACAATCACTGGCTGTCTTGCATGATAATGGCTTCTCAACTGGTTTAGAATTAAGGATTTTTCTGACTGAAGGTGGTGTAATCGGCAGACACTGACAATGTAAGTCTATACATTTCAGCAATGAGACCAGACAATGAACATCTTGGCAATCATCTACGGTCTTGCAGCTATGATACCTTGCTTCGGCTTTAGGTATGCTCACTGATATTCTCATGCCTAATATCAAGAAATTGATTCATTATATTTAGTACGTGAATCGAATCATCGATGATTCAAGATATGAGATAGACTTACATGTAAGAATTAGTGAGATGAGCAGGAGAGAAATCGCTTTAGACGCCATTTGTTTTGGTGATAATTACAAAATGGCTCCCACAGATCCACTAGAAGAAAAATAATGACGGGAATATAAAATGTACGTAAGGGAAGAGTATATGCGATAAATTTTTTAATATGATTACTATTATTGGTAATTCACGAAAGCAAATCATAATTACTATAGTAATATATTGTTGAATGTTATGTTGACCAAATTTAAAAAAAATAAATGGAAATAAATCGTTGTCTATTTTATTTAATTTGCATTTTAGTAAAAAAAACAAAATTACAAGAAAGAAATAAATCAATCAGTTTTAACTAACATGTAGTTTATGCAAAATCCAAACTTCATTCCAAATCATTGATTATAATCATTTCATTTACAAATATTCTTGTGTAGTTACGTTACGTATCTCTCAAAAGTCAAAACCACTATATGGGCCAAACTAAAAGCAATGGTGCAAAACTAAACCATACAAGATTTGATTCGGCCAATCAAATTATCCAAGTAAACGACGGAAGTAAGGATGAGTGTAGCTTAAAACCGTGAATTCCATGAACTCTTTCGTTGATTTAGAGAATACTATTCTTAGTGCTTTTCCAAGGCTTTTATAAAATTTCAAAGAAAATCAAAGTGTTTTACAAAAGCCTTAAAACAATTATTTATACTAAAATAAATGAGGTCACAATGGACTCCAAAACCTAATAAAAAAAGGGTTTATAATCATCCTCAAATCATAAAAGAATAAGGCCAAAGCCTACTGGAAATCAAACTTCTTGACGAACACGTAAAAGTTTCAACACTTGTGTTCGTCAAAAAACCAAAACAAAGAGGATATGCGCTGGCGTAAAGTTCTATGCCCATATAGCCATCACAGACATTCCTGCAGCCCTATAAAGACAGCAACATAAGCCAGTATCTGAAGCTTCATGTTACTTTGCAACTTCGGTCCAAAGAAATCATGAGCCAGGAGATCAACAAGTGCCATATAGATCAATAACCCCGCGGAACAAGCGTTCAAGACCCCGACCACGATCAATGCAGTCGGACTTGTCTCATCATATATCTTTTGTGTTCCCATCCCAAAAGCAATCCCAAACGGAGTTGTAACCAAGAAGAAGAACACTAATATCCGATTCATTTTTCTTCCATATTCTGCCTATAAAAACTTAAAGAATATACTTTTAAACGATCCATTGTTAGAGTATCAGTTCAAAACGTATATAGCCATATGGATTTAACGAGGAATTTTACTTGTAGAATGCAACCACGAAGTCTCATCCCTTCAAAGAATTGATGGAAACAAAGTGCTAAGATAAGTGGACGTATGCTACAATGGTCATCCGAAGCCCCCATTGCGAGACCAATCACCACAGAGTGAACTATATGATTCCTAGTCCCAACACCTACACCAAAATGTTCATTTAAAAGATTCATGAGACTAGATCAAACTTTTTTGTATTGATGATTCAAAATTTCATATCAAACCCCAGACTAATGTCAACTCATACAATGTAATAGGTTCGACTAAAAAATAAGAAATGAGAAAAATATAAAAAAAATTCTATATATACCTGAGCAATGACTCTATTCCTATGAAGTTGACTTGTCTCATCCTCGTTGACCTCATCTTGTTTCTCCATATTAGATTCATTATCTAAAGTTTTAACTTCTCCTTCACGTTTACTATTTCTCTTCTTAGCCATACTCATGGCAAAAGAATCAATCATTAAAATTACCAAAGCTGAGCACATCGCGATTAAAGTAGTGAAAGGATACTTCCTCCAAATTTCGGATAAACATTTGGACTTGAAATCATCGAAAGAGTCAGGTAACACATGCATAAAGCCAGTCGCTAAAATAACACCTGAAGCTAAAGCTTTAACCATTACAAACAAATTAATCTTGGTCGGGCTTTAAATTAAGCAGGAACAAACCTAGAAAACAACGGTAAACTAACACCGATCATGCTCGCCGCTAAGATCGATGGTATAGCTATGATTTTAAGCTTTTATGCTTCTTTGTTGTTGTGACATGATGAATCTCCGGATTCACTTTTGCATTCGCTTACGTCTGCGTTCTCGGCGTTACCGGCAAGTGAGGTTAATGTCAAGGAGAGAATGAGAAGTATAATTGTGATGAGTTTATAATAACAAGCTTTAGAAGAAGCCATTGAAGAAAGTGAGAAGAAAACTCTTAAGAATTAGTTTGCGATGACGAATGCTTTAGAAGAAAATGATTTCGTTTCAATTTATAAAGATTGTAAGATTGTGGACAGCATTTGTTGTCGTATGTTGTCTCCATCAGTACATAGTTTTATTTAACATGATACTTACAGCATCATTATTGCAGGTTTTTAGTGGGTTTCTTAACCCAACAAAAAAATAAAAAAAATAAAATAATTATGAACGTGTAAGAATCGATTTTTAAATAAAAACTTTAACAACTTTAAGAATCAGTTCTTAAAGGGGTTCTTACATTGTTTTTAGCCACGTGTCAACCTCTAATATGTCAGATTTTTTTTTTGCCAGTTTTTTTTTGCCAAATTTTTTTTTACCTGCTTTTGTTTTTTACTTTTTCTTAACTTTAATTTTAAAAAAAAAGTTAAAACTTTTTTTTTTAAAACATTTTATTAACTTCAACTTTAAAATTATAAACTTTTTTTTACATATTAATGAATTGAAATCGTTCGGTGGGTGAATAGAAAGCGATTCATATACAAGATCAGAAAGAAAAAATTCGCCAGAATTTTTTTTTTGCCAGTTTTTTTTACCTGCTTTTTTTTTTACGTTTTCTTAATTTTAACTTAAAAAAAAAAAAAATTAAACTTTTTCTTAACTTCAACTTTAAAATTCTAAATTTTTTTACATATTAATGAATTGGAATCGTTCGGTGGGTGAATAAAAAGCGATTCATGGACAAGATCAGAAAGAAACCCGAATTGAGCGTTTTTTTGCATTTTTTTCAAAATTTATGTTTAAAATGTTATGTTTTTATGTCAATTATGTTTATTAAAAAAATAAACTCTATTTAAAATAAAACAAAATTATTAAAAAAAGTTTTTTTTTAAGAACCCGTAATGGGTTTCTACCTATAAAACAGCAAAAATAGAAGTTTCTTAACAAAGTTTCTTAACTTCAAAATTATAATTAAATATTACTTAAGAAACCAAATGGGTTTCTCTCAATAATGATGCTCTTAGGTCATAGTATTTTTTCTGACGTGGCAGTGAAGTGAACACACGAATCCGTCACGTGGGAATATTATAAAGTGTGAGATTTTAGTTTTGGTGAAAACTTAGATATATATAAGATCTGTTTAAGAATTTTTTTTTTGTTTCCTACATTATGTGAGAATATCTAAATCAGTTTTAGAAGCAAAATCTTAAAATAAAATTCTTTATAATTTTCCAAAAAGAATAGATGATATATTTAGATTTTCTCACATATATAAATTAAATATTTTAAATACTAGATACATTAGTTTAATTTATTTATTATTTCATTTGAAGTGAATCATGAGAATTATATAATGGATATTATATATGAATTTAAAAATTAAAATTACTACTCGGATAGGTAATAATACATAGTAAACTACAAAAAAAATGAAGCATAAAGTGTATTTTATATGTGGAAGCATCGTTGGTCCATTTGTTCAGAGTTTAAAAGACTTCTACACCATGTATGGGATTCAAACCTCATATAATGCAGTTTACTGTATATTAAAAGATACAAAACTTTCTAGGGAGTTTCAATCAGAGTCTTGCATATAGAGTCATCCGCTGTGGTCTTGTGTATTGCAGAGAAAGCTTGTCCATTATCGGGATGTCATATATGCAGAACCATCTTTCATAGATCCGAATGTTGTGGAGAGAGTATGTCCATCATGGGGATGTCGTACATGCAGAAGCGCATGTCGAGGAGAATTTGCGTCGTAAAATCGTCGTTTGAAAAAATTGTGCTTGTCGTAGATCCAAATGTTGTGGAAAAAATATGTTTATCATAAGATGTCGTATATGCAGAACTGCATGTTAATGACAAAAAAATTGTACTTTATATAAAAACAGATCAAACAGCTTCTTGATAATTAAAATTAAAATTAGAAAAATAACTTTTACTCAACACAATGTTTATATACAAATTGAATAAAAATGGAAAAAAAAAACTTATACAAAAAGTGAGTATCTTAGAATAATCATAACCATCTTACTTCGAACAATCGACCTCGAGCTTCTATTAAATTTAATAGTTCAACGAGACTTTTGTTTATGCAAAGATTTATCAACTATGCGAGTGAGATGCGCACAGCGCACTATCTGAAGTTTCTTTCTCGCCATAAATGGTAAATATAAATTATTTGTAAAATAACAATTCAAATGCAAATATTTGTAAGAAATTAGAAACGGGAAAAACAGCAATGATTTAGATACTTTTCAATCTCTTGCTTTTCGTTCCACAGGTACAAAGGTGCAAAATAAAATACTCGACCCATAATGGAAAATCCTAAGTGAACTATGGAAGTAAGGATATGTTATATCTTAAGAGTTCTATGCTCATATAGCCATCCAAAATATTCCTCCAGCACCTAAAAGGTAAGCAAAAAAAGCATGTGACTGAAGCTTCTTAACTGTTGGAGGTGGGTTTAGCAAACCCCCTCCTCCCCTCCCCCCCTCTCCCTCCTCCACAAATAATCTCGGCTCATTAATCGTCTAAACATATTTATGAATTAAAGCCCAACAAGCCAACCACCCTGACCACGCGTCAATTCGGGCGTCGGGTTCAAGACAACAACACTGTTTAAATATTTACTATAAATACACCCATCTCATTTATTGAAAGGGGGATCGTGAAATCAAAAAAAAAAAAATACAAACTCTTCTATTTCCATAATCTTCCGAAAACTATCTTATTTACCAAACTGAAATTCTACAAGTAAACCCGATCTGATTACTATACCGAACTCTATTCTACTCAACGAAAATCTCGACCTATCTTAAATAAACTTGTTGTGATCTTATCCTCCAACACTAACCCTTAGCAATTTGATTCAAATAACTCGTTATCCGAGAGATCAAAAAGAGTCATGCAAATCATTCAAGACCCCGGCCACAATCAATGTCGCAGGCTTGTCTCAGCATAAATCTCTTTTATTCCCATCCCTAAAAACATCACAAACGGTATTGTCTCCGAGAAAGAGAACACTATTATGCTTTTCTCGTGCTTTCATATTCTGTCAATACAGTGAAACTTTTATAAATTATTACTCGATAAATTAATACATCGATAAATTAATAATTTTCTCTAATCCAAATAGATAGTTTGACCCAAATATCATCTCTATAAATTAATAAACAAGATAAATTAAGAAAATATCGTAAAATATTTTGGTGCTAATATTATTAATTTATAGAAGTTTTACTGTACTAATAAACAAAAGTTAAAAATATTTTAAATCGATGGTCTGGTATCATATCAACACGTTTATATATAGCCATGGATTTCGCGACGAGTTCCATTGCATCAAATAATTGATGGAAACTAAGTGCCATATGACGTATGGTGAAATTGTTATCCGAAACCCCAATAGTACGACCGATCACATTTAAATTGATAACAGAACTTCTAAGCCAAAGTCCATGCTAACTTTTATATTCTAGCTACAATGAGAGCATTTAGTGGAAAGGATTAAAGGTAAACAAAAATCTCTAAACTTTGATACTTTTGAGCGAATTCGACTATGTCGATTTGTTTAAGATTTGGAACGAATTATAGATTCAATTGGAAGTTGTGATAGTTGTTAAGTTGCTGTATAGTATCCTAGTTTTGAAATGATCCATAATTTAGAGAAAACCATAAATTGTTTCAATTCTAGGGTTCATCATTTGGGGAAATCGAAAATTTTGGGAAAATGAAAGATTGTGGTTCCAATGAGTTGATTATGGTGATTTGATAGAGTGCTAGGATATTGCTCCAATGCTTGGCCCAATTTGCGATTATTGAGATGTTTTGATGTATGCTTTTCAAGATTTTGTTACACATTGCATTCTTACTACCATTCCAATAATTTGTCTCAATTGTTTCGTAGGACACAATGGTTAAGACAAGAGCCTCCAAATCTGCGGCTTCAAAAGATATGGCGGAGAGTAAAGCAAAAGCAAACAGAATTGAACTAACCGAGTTGTCAAGTGGTTCAAGTAGTGATGCGAACCTTGATCCCAAAGCCAAAGGAAAAGGCAAGGCAAGGGGCAAGAGTGGAAAGCAAGGCAAAGGAAGTAGAAGTAGTAGTTGGACGACGGCACAATTCAAAGAACGTCTTGAGCTCATTTCGTTCCCCGCTACACACTACCCCTGTCCCGAATTCCTAAGAGCAGTAGGCCTCTTTGACGACATGGAAGAGATCTTCGGAAGCATGGGATTGAGGAAGTTCATGAGTTTAGCATCGAACACATATGTAGACCTCGTGAAAGAGTTTCTTATCTCACTTCGAGTCCACTTCCACAACCACATAAACCACAAATGGGATGATGGGGGATACATCGAGTTCGACATTGATGAGACGAGTTACAAAGTAAGTTTTGGAGAATTGGCTAAGATATACGGTCTCCAAATGGGGATGTATCTCTTCATTCAAGATGAAGAAAATGAACCGGCAATGCTCTGGAACGCTGTCAGAGCCGGAAATTTTCTTGGTGGGCTGACTAAGGCAGCACGAATCCGCCCTCCCGCTCTCCGATACGCTTACAAAGTGCTTACCAACACCTTCAACAGAAGACGATCAAAGAGCTCAGTAACTCATTACGGTTTGAAATTCCTCTTGTTGGGTGCAAAGCCTTTCGCCTCACACATCAATGACGGAAATGGGATCCAAACATCTAAGCGTAACGTCAGCTTAGTTGGGATGTTTTTCAAGGAGATGGTGGATCTTCAACAATGGGTGATGACAACAAAAGATGCCACACCACAAATATGCACAGGAGGATTCTTGACGCCATTATTCAAGGCTAAGGGAATAGCTTCAACCGGAGAAAAGTGCAGCCGTCGAATGGGTTGACAAGTTCTACCTCAAGCGACAAGGTTACCTCGCGGGTTATCTCAACGACTCTTATGCTTACAAGTTCTACATCTCGGTGGTTAACCAAGGGAAGATTTTACTTCCACAAGTGGAGGTAACCACTCTCCGAAAACCCGAGAACCTATCATTCCTACCGGGGCAAGAATACTTGTATGATAATCAATGGCATGGTGATCTCACTCCCATTGCAAAGAAGAAATTTCACCCAAGCGCTCAAGCGGGACCATCCAACGCAAATCCATCTCCACCTCAGCATAAAACAAGATCCACATATGGATGCTCGAGGTATAATTTCCAAACATTCGATGAGCCAATATCCAGCTCAGCAATCAAGAAAGCACATGAGCACATACGTGTGCTTCAACGCTTCACCAAATGGCAAAGCCGGTGCATGAAAAAGATGGTGGATCAAATAAAAGGTATGAAGAAAACGTAAAGACCTTAGAAAAGAAATTTAAGGGTGCAAGTAGCTTGCGTTGCCAACCTAAGGAAGGAGATGACTCAATGGCCTACCAACCACAGAACATGGAAGGAGAGTTTGCACGGCACTCATTTCAAGACATGCGGGAATCCGAGTCTGGTTGGGAAGACCTCCCGAGAGCTTCTTCCTATGAACCTCGCCAACAAGGTCAGAAGAGGAGAGCGAGACTATCACCGACTCCATCACCACCGGGTTCAAGCAACAAGTCCTACTCCTTTGAGGACTCTTCTTCAATGAATTAAGTACACTTTTCACTTTCTATTTTCTTTTTCTTTCGCTTCAATGAATTAAAAACTCTAGTTTTGCTTTCTTGTTATCAATTGCGGTTCTCTCTCTTTTACTCATTCTTCTTCTCACATCGTGACGGTGCAAAATAAGTTTGGGGGAGAGACTTTGATATTTAATTTCCGTTTTTTTTTTCTTTAATTTTTTTTTCAAGTCTTGCATCATATCTATGTTATATAAAATAAATAAATAAATAAATAAAAACCAAAAAGAAATCATGTAGTTTGTTTACATTTGCATTCACATTAGGATTGAGTCTAGAATATATAGGTTGCATTTGCATTTGCATAGGGGATAATGATGAATTTGCCTTGTAGAGTTTGGATCTAGTTTGAGAACCTAGTCTGAAACCATTGAGATTTAGTGCTTAGTATCACCCTCGAAAGAATGGAAAATCCATCATTGGACCCTTTCCACTTTCAAAAAGTTTAAGCCATAGCAAGCATGGCATGATCCCTTTTCAACTCTCGAAAAAATTGAACTTCAAATGAATCTAATCTTCTTGCTTAGGACGGTTTAAATTCGTTCTTTTGGTCGACTTATAGTCACATTCGGGTTATCTTATTCACTTTGCCACCTTTTGTTAACCCGAATGGCCATCTTCACCTTTAGGATAGTTCTCTTACCTTGTCCCAAACCACTTTCTTTCAAACCAAATCTTAAATTATTGAGTGAGGCCTCTAATTGATAGTGCTAGAATGAAGCAAAAGCTTGAAAGTATCGAGACCGACAAAGTTTCTCTTGTTTAGCATATTAGAGCCTTAGCGATGTGCCGTATCAACTTGAGTAGATCGATATCGGATATGTTGGTAATGAAAGAATGGGCTGAATAGTTTAGATGATGACTTGGGATTTATCGGGAAGAAAAGGGGTGATTAAAAATAAAGCTTGGTCATAATAAAAGAGGTTGATCTCTAGGAACCTAAGTGTTAAGCTAAAAGCTCAAAAATTGTTTCCCTTACTATGAAAAAAGAAAAACAAGAATAGGGAATAGAAAGAAAGGAAAAGCAAAAAGAAAAGAGCTAAGTTCGAAAAAAAATACAAAGAGGTTTCTTAGAATCTAAAGACTAAGATTGACCATTGAAGGTTTTAATGGATAAAAAAGCAAAAAGGTCTTTGGGTTTAAAGGTTAAAAGAAACGAAAAACCAAAGGAAGGGTAGAAATTAGGATATCTATCTTTGATTGGGTAGACTATTAGAGTTGGGCTGTGTACCAACATTTGGTCTCCTTCTTAGATAGATTTTGCTTCGGATTAGCACTCCTTCCTTTTGAGAGAAACCACCCAAAGAAAAGCTCAAAAGAAAAACCACTAAAACGCTAAAACCAAAACCATGAGAATGATTTGACCTCCCTTAGCAAGACTGCACCAAGAACCTAAATTGAATGTGAAGAGTTGAATTGGATTAATCACATGTTTGTTCTTGAGTTTTAGAGAGAGTTGGTTTGTCATGATCATGGAAAAGTACGAAAGAGTAGAGTTGTGAGCTTTGCATTCTTTGATCATTGGCTAAGTCTTTGTTTCGTTTGCTAGTCTTCAAACTTCGTGGTTTTGAATCCCCACCTTTTCACACCTTTCCTTCGGATTGTCCTTTGATGTTTGCTTGCGAACAAGCAAAGGATAAGTTTGGGGGAGTAGGCCATAGAATTTTATATCGACGTAAGGTTCTCATGATCATTAACTCTAGTTTCTTAAATCGCCCTAAGATTTGTAACTCATTTTGCTTTTGTTTTCGCAACTAACAAATGCTGTCGAGGGGGTTTGCGACGCACTTCAAGAAGCTCAAGTGGAGCGACGCAACATTCTTATCGAGATTAGGAAACGTCACTCCATGGGCGAATACTCGATGCACACTCGTGACCGGATACGTCAGCTTCAACAAAAGCGAGGTCGGACTTTGAAAAGGACTCAAAAGTTACTGGAAAAGTGGAAGAAGCTTGACAGTGAACCGTGAGAGTGGGAAGACCTTGGGTTTGAGAAATTTGCCCCTATTCCGGAGGTTATGATTCCAATCTTGCTTGAACTACGACCTCCTGAAGAATGATTCTGATTTTACTTTCGGTTTATTCTATGTATTTGAAATTCACATTAGAAATTATTATGATTTGAGAATTTTTTAACTATGATCTTACTTTGTTAACAAATTAACTCTCAGACGAAAAACAGATATATTAATGTATTTGCATTTTTTGGGACAATAGTTTAAGTCGTTTTTTGGTTGCACTGTATAAGGGACCAAAAGGCGATTACACCGGATGGAGTATTGTTAAATAATATATTATTTTCCTAAATTTGTGTCAGTCGCTTTTTGGTAGCATTCTGGTGTGACCAAAAGGCTACTACCATTATCTATACTATTAAAGGGGAAGCACTAATTATAAGTAACCTTTAAATCCTAAGAATATTACATGAAATGCCATTCAAAGTAAGAAGAAGAAAAAAAATTGTTTTGGGCAAATTTGGAAAATCAATATCTCGATAACACGCGGATCTTACAAATGTTGGGACGGATCTTCTGATTTTGGGCGTGGATCTTTTGTTATTATTGAGATTGGGCCTAACAAAGCCCAATAGAAAAAAATCCAGATTTTTGTCTAATCCTCTGTCGTGTGCTTCACAAAAAATTATACGAATCTTCACAAAATCTGCAAATAGCATTGCAGAAGCTTTCATTTCCAAACAATATCTTAAAAAATAATATAACAGCAATAAATGATCCTTTAATCAGATTCCCTAACAAACAGAATTAACATATCCATGAAATCTGCAAAATAACAGATTTACCTCGACTGATATTCTTTATAAACAGAAAGAAAATCTCCAAGAAATCTGCAAAATTATTCAAACATAAAAAATCAAAAAGAAAATAAAATCAAAACAAACTATTAATTTCTATTAAATATTTCTTACTTAAAACGAAATCATAAAATCTTACCAACATATATTCTAAACTTGACAAATCAGAATTATACTAAGAATGTAAAAGTATACTCAATCTGGCAACAGATATACAACGAATATTTTTATGTAACAATATTATGAGCCAAAAATTGTTTTGGGTCTATCTAACAATTAGACCCACCAAACTATTAAATAAATTGACTCATGGGCCAGTTAATTTAATTTCAAATAAATAGTAAATAACTTAATTATTAAACAAATATTACTAATTATTTAAATAATAACTATAGGTTTTTAAATAAAATCTTATATTACATACCATTTATAAATTTTATATCTATAAAAAAATATATATTGCATGAAAATTTCTACGCACCTACGTCAAGTGATATATGATGCAATATTCTTATTTTTAATCGGATTAAAATAAACGAAATAGTGAACTAAATATAAAACCGGTATGTGTTCGGATTATAGGTGATAGACTGATTACAAATTTTTTTTTTACAAATATAAATTTGCAGGTACGTGTGTATCCAAATTTATTTTATTTTAAAAATATGGTCATTATAACTTGATACCATAGGCATATAAAATCGAATATCGGAACAAAAAATAGTATGTATGAGACGGGTATGGTAACTTGGAAAAGAAAATAATTATCCAAACTATTCCCAATTAAATACATAATGGAAATTTGGCTTAACGGAATGAGATGGAGAAATTAGGATAGGTAAATTCAACTTTTAAACTCTCACTAATTTGGATAAAAGTCATCTCCAGGACATATATTTTGAAAAATTCACATATTTTTGACAAAGTTTAGAAATTTTTTGAAAAATATGAAAACATTTACTATAATTTTCACCACAAACGAGAAATGCAAGTATTGAATATGGTTTCCTTATTTAATTCCTTACCCCAAATAAAGATTTTCAAACGAAGAATTTATCAAAAAGAAACGTTTATGGGACGAAAATTTCACAACGGATACGGGACTGGACGAGTTTTCTGTTCCAAATGAACATGCTTATTTTTCAATACATGGTATACATAATCACACATGATTATTTCTAAACTTTAACCAAATTTGATATATGTCATCTAAATTTTACAAAAAAAACATAAGTAAAATTAAAATACAATAAATCTCAAATAAATTTGTCTTATAAATATAACCCCACATGCAAGTGCGGGTCCGAATCTATTTTATGAATATAATCCTGTACGTAAGTGGATACTGGTATTACCGATACTCGAAACATAATACATTAATGCTTTTGGTATTTTGGTATTTTCAGATATTTTAGCAAATTTCAGATATTTTGGTATTAATATTTTTACAGGTATGCATATTTTTGGGTAAAATTTACCGATTTCGGGTATAACATTTCTCAAAATACTCAAACCGATTTACACTCAAAATTTTTTGGGTTTATATGGGTAATATTATTTTGGACCCGACCCGAACCCGATCTGAAATTCTATGGATATTCATATGGATACAAAACCTGTCTACCCGTAATATCTGAATCCGATCAGTTTCTATCCAAATACTCGAATGCGCATGCCTACTAAACGGTATGAGTTTGAATGTGGGATTAATTAAAAGTGGACAGATCCAATACGTTATGAATTTATATTAAATAAATAAATTCAACTTATAAATACAACCCCGCACGTAGTGCGGGTCCGAATCTAGTGTTAAGTTAATTAGGCGAACATCTCCTCCTCCTTCATTCATTCTCCGTCATTTAATTAGCCCTACAAAATTGCATTTGTCAATCACCTTGCCGATTCATATGAGTGAGGAAATTTTTATTATTGGCTACTAATGAATCTGTTTTTATTAAGGGTTGGGTATTTGGCGAATATGAAATTTAATTTCAGGATTTTGTGTTCTTCGAGCATACGGTGATGAAGCTACTCTGAACCGAGTCTTCTAGTATAAATTTCGTAGCTTCGGTTGCTCTGAATATTATGTATGCATCTTTGATTGTAGCATCTCAATCTGAGCTTGGTAGTTTATTCTAATCTTCTAAGCTTAGATCTGTATCTAATTTCGAAATTACGTTCCGTCTATATCAGCATCAAATTAGAACTCGTCTTTAATTGAGTAGTCTGTGTTTGTAGGAGCTTGTTGATTATCTCTTCCTTGGTTTTACCTCTTTTGATCTCCATGTTTGGAAATTGGAACTCATACTGTTTTTTCACTGAAGGTTTGTTCTCATCTCCTCCACCGATCCGCTCATCTTGAGTTCTAGTTTCAATCAACAGGTAATTCGACCTGTAAGTTTAATGACTAAGGTTTATTTACTCAAATCGAATAAATACCATATGTTTTATTTCCTTCTCTTGAAGAAGATACTGAAATATGTAACTAACTAAGGTCGGTAGGTATGGTATCCGGAAGTGGCCATGGTGAAGGTGGTAGATCATATTCTTCTCATGCCACAAACCATCAAGCGTCTATGTCGAGAGTATCGGTTTCCTTTACACCTCACGTCCAGAGGTCTGAAGTCCCTATTAGTAGGTCTTCTCGGATCAATAAACATGTTACGCAATCACCTCCTACTGCACAGCCTCCTATCCAAGAACCTAATATTCCTGAGGCCATGGACGAAGTACCAGAAGAGGAGGCGGAGCCTGCACCTGAAACAACCACACCCGATTTTTTTTAAAATACATCCGATAAAAATAACTCCATAATAATTTCTCAAATATTATTTGCCAAAGTTTCGTCCTCAATTACACTCAAAATTATACAAATAAAATAATCAACTATAGCAATAATAAAACGAACCCTAGAATCATCCCCTCTTCTTAGCCATGGTCCCACATTCAAGTCTTCTCTTTACCTGCACGAAAATAGGAGCTTAAGCACTGATAATGCTTAGTGAGGCAGTTCTCCCATCTTACAACTATACACACACATGATCAAGAGTTTAAACATAAACAACATGCATTCAACTCATCAACAGAAATCTATATCACGATACAAATCAAAACACGACTTCACACAACATAGATCAGACCTAAACACACATCATTCATGCCAAATTCAGCCTTCCTAAACCAAAATTGGAGTTAAACCACTCCACTTCTTAATCCCGACAGCATAAAATCGACCCTCGTCTCTTAACTCTTCAAAGTAATCCTGTCATACAACTCGAACTTTCTATATCCGGAACACTGGTGTTACTATTCTCTCCAACTAATATAGATTCGTCCTCGAATCTCCCATCCTTATACCAATTTTCTTTTCTCTTGGCCACCACAGGCCAACACCTCTTAACCACATGCCAAGTATATTAATACTTATTTGTTTTAATATAAATATATATATATATATAAATATATAAATATATAAATATATATATATTATAAAATATTATGTAATAATACTTATTAATTTAAAAAATATCTTACTTAATAAATATATTTGATATTTATATTCATATATTAAAATAAAACACCCACATTTGTTATATTATCATACTTAAAAATATTATATTTTGAAACTAAAAATTATATATATATATATATATTTAAATAAATAAATATTTATTATTCCCGTCGAAAGCCCGTCGGAAATCTCTGACGGGTTTGTGGTTTCGTGGTTCAAATACATAAAATCCGGTATTAAATGTTGATAAACTATATGTTATACTCTTTTTGGATGTAATAGATTTCAAATCATTAATCTAAAACCATATGTACGATGATTGACAATTTTTCAGAGAATCCATGTGTAAATCGAACCATATGTACATATATACTTAACAACTTACATCACGTGTTAATTGAAACTTGTAATGACTATAACTTTATGCTTTTAGTACACTTAAATTTAACTTCTAGAATGTTTAAAGTATATACGTGGTAGGGGGGGTTACAACCGAGTCAAATCGAAACAAACCTGAACTGACCCGAATACCCTAAACCCGTTGGAAATTTCCGATGGGTTTCCGACGGGTTTAGGGATATGACATGGCATGCATGCATGTTGTAGTTAACACCCGCCTAGAATTTTGCATGCCATCGAAAACCCGTTGGAAATTTCTGACCAGTTTCCGATGGCATGCGAAATTTTAGGCGGGTATTTTATTTTTTTCGGGAACCGCCTATATTTTACCCTAGAATTTCTGACGAATTTCCGACTGTATGTCCATCGGAAATTCATTAATATAACTCATCTTCTTCCTTCGCGATACTCTTTGCCATTTTAGGAAAAAAAAAGCTTTGCCTCCTCCGATTACTGCTGAATCTTTGCCTGGAATCCCAGATTCTTCATCCCAAGATAGAATCATGTCGCATAATCCATCCAACAACAATCCACATTAAGTTTTTAAACTTCCAAAATTTATTCAAATAGATTTAGGGATTTAGGGATTTAGAACTTTAGAATATGGAATTGCTGATATATTTAGAATTATGGAGTGTATATTTAGGTTTATGAATGTGTAATTTGGGATATACACGGATAGTTTTTGGATTTGGATAATAGATCTTAGAACTAAGATTGAAGACTTTTTGGAACTTTTAGTATGATTTAGAAATTTTGGTATTAAATTTTCAGGTTATATTTAATTTTTGTATGAATTAATAAAATTAAGGAATATTAAGGTTAGATTCTAAAAATAGGAGTTTTTACAAACCTGTGTTCATGTTTTTTTTTATATGGTTATATGGTTAAAACAAATTTTTTTAGAAATTTATTTTGGTGTTTGTTAATTTTGTGAATTTATTATACTATTTTACTGTAGTGTAAAATTTTTTTAACTACTACATTTATTTGGTTTTTTAATTTACATATTTCATTATATTAAATTTATAAAGTATTTCAGAATTTTCTACTATTTTATGTTATTAATATTCTTTTTTAATTTAATTTCACACCATTTTTGAAAGGGATTTTGCTAGGTTTTTGGCTGGTCGTTCCCGTTCTTTTCCGGGTGGACCTCCTCTAGGTTCAGGGAAGATGGGAGGAGTCACCGTTGAGGGTTCTCCTTCTCAGGGGAGGAGGGGACGAGGGACCGCTGAGGGTTCTTTGTCTAAGTCCACTCAAGTTCTTGAGACAACACACAACCTCAACGAGAATGAGCGTTAAGGATTTCGTACAGCAACCCGGCCGAGAGAACTTGAAGAGACTTCATCCACGGAAGGTTACTGGAACTACTTGGTAAGAAAAATATTTGATTATTTGTCAAATTTTAAGATTTTACTTAAGTTACTAACAATTACATTTGGTATGGTTTATACGTTTGATATGTCCAACAATGGAATATCGAAGTCGATTAACCGGATGCTTAATGGATTGGTTAAGCACCCATATCCGACTTTTTCCGAGATGCCTCTGTATGATTTCGACAATTTGCGGTACGTTTAATATTTCTAAATCAATTTGCATATATGATCTAATTTAATTATTTAATCATATATTGTTTTTTGCAGCAAGATTTCACTTGGGACGTCCAAAATCATGGTCTTGTTAGGCACGAGTTTGAGTCAAAAGCCCGCGAATAATATCGACATAAGGTTGGAAGCAATCTTGGAGAGCGGGGAAAGTGGCGAAGGAGTTCGTATATAAACCCGATATTTGGGCCGGGTTTGTAAACCATTGGGAGGCCGAGGAGACGGAGTCTACATCAAATAAGCATGCTAAAAACAGAATGAGCAATCGAGGCGGTGTCGGACATTCCACGCACAACGCTGGAGCGTTGAGCATTGCGACTGTTGAGGAGAATTTGTTACGTTAATTAAAATTTTTAACATACTTTATTTATTTTTTAAACATAATTAACTATTTTCTGTTCTGCCTTTTGAAGACAAATAAGTTAGGGAAGCGTCCGTCTCATGTAGAATTGGTGGCCGAAATTCACACCAGCAAGAAGACAGGCCTTATTCAAGATCATGTCGCCCGGGACCTCGTCGACTCTGTCAACCTGGCCGCATAGGAGTACCGGCAATCTCAAGAGTTCTTAGACTCTCAGATAGAAGGCACCGAGTCTAATGAAGTTCCCCAGTTCCCCTCGAGATGATGAACAAATTATTTTATGGCGTAAGTATTTTTTTTTCCTCTAGTTTTTTTTATTATGATATCCCTTTAATAATATAATTCTTTTATTTTTGTGAGCTAACTCCGAAGAGCACGGGCCGGGCTTTAGGGCGTCCTAAGGATCACCGCACCGCCACTTCTCATTTTTCTGAAGATGCTGATTTAAGGGCTCTCCTCCAGGAGAAGACCACTCAAATCGAGGAATTAGTGGAAGAGGTGTCGATCGTCAGAGCAGCGGGTAAGAAAGAACTCGAAGAATTGAAGCGAGACATGCAGCAAGAGATGCAAGAGGAAATGAAGAAGATGATGGAGCAAATGCGAGCCGAGTTTCGAGGAAATGACCCCGCAACATGATTTTATTTTATGGTTTTTTAAGGGATTTAAAAGAACATATTTTATTTTTATTTTTATTGCATTATGGATTATTATTATTTAAAAATTAAAATTTTTTTATTTACAATTTATAATTAAAATTAATTAAATACATATAAACTATTAAATAATTAGTTTATCAAATAAATAAAATAATTTGATATTTATTAAAAATATCAAATTAAATATATATATTTTTCTAAAACCCGTCGGAAATATAGCCGTCGGAAACCAGTAGGAAATAAGGCCGTCGGAAAACCGTCAGAATAAACAACTGTCAGAAAACCGTCAAAAACCGTTCTGACGGTTTTCCGACAGTAAAATTCCGATGAGAATACCGACGGTGGCTGCCGTCGATAACCCGTAGGAAATCTTTCCATCGGTAACCCATTGGAAATTTACGACGGATTACCAACGAGTTTCAGATTTCCAACGACGTAAAAATGACGGACCATTCCTGATAGACAGCCAGGTGCCAATGATCCAAGGCTGAGGCTTCGGATGAACGACTGTGTACGGTGGAGTGGAGAATCGTTGGAAGGGCTCGACAACCGATTCTTCACGGCGGCGGCAGAAGGGATTGAACGATGACACGTGAGGTATGAATGGACTCACGATACGGCCAAACTCCAAACAACCGAGCCCAGCTCAAGATTGGATGAAGGGTTTCTTCAAAGAGACGAGCCCGGCTCAAGAATCAATGAAGAGAAAAGGAAGAAGAACCTTCTCGGTTCTTGAGAGAAAAGCTTAAGAAGCTAGTTTTAATTTCTTAACCAAGTCTTCCTATTACAATGGATGTGTTTGCCTTTTATACTAAGGCAAACAAGGGTTCTAAAGCGGAAATACAATAATTGCAAATAAGGGTCCAATTTTCTAAACATTATCTAAATTGGACCAAAAGATAAATACTTAGAAAACAAAATTAAAAGAAAGGGAAGGAAGCTTTTGTTTAAGCGATAAGCTTCCTCAGAGGATAAAAATCACACCTTCATGGCTAATCTATCTTGTCATGGAATTTCCAAGAAGATTAGTCATTGGGGAAAGGTGTGATGCACTGTAATCCATGCCTCATTAAAAATCTCCTCGGTAAACCCTATGGGATAAACCTGAGGTGGGGAAAAAGAGCTCACTTTCTTAGGTGTCTTAAAGAGTCTTCACCTTGGAGTATCGGTGAAGACACGAACTCCTAGCCCTCCAAAGCAATCCGTGATCCAAGAGTCATCCGTGATATGAAGAATGAATGTCCAAAGCTCTTGGTCTTGTGTTGGCTCCTCTTGAAGGCTCCTTTGGAGTGTCTTTGAAGCTTTCCGTGAAGGAGGAATCGGATCCTCGGGATTCTCGGAGGATACTCGGTATGTCACGGAGGATTCCCGGTACGAGGATTCTCGGTAGGATGACAGGTAGGATTCCCGGTATGCGGGATCCCAACAATTCCAGTCGGAAATGCCTCTTTCCGACGGTTTCCGACGGGAATAACCATCGGAAATCACATGTTTTCTTGTAGTGTTCTAATCTGGTGCCAAATAGATTTTGCTGAGAAAGAGGCTTCATACATGTCTGGTCTCTTCCGCCATAGATAGATGTCCCGACCTGCTTATTGATTGGGAAAGGAAGCACGTATCACTGCTTCAACAACAAGCTGTAATGCTTCAGATCTTTGTCTTCTAAAACGCCAACTAGATGCTGCAGCTTCTGCAACAGATGCATTCTGTGGAATTCTCAAATCACGAGGACCTCTCTCTCCTGTGACATCAATAAGTCGACCTAGAGATGTCCTACAGTCATACCAAAATGAGATGTTCCTACCATTGTGAATCTCTACAGAGTGAAATTTATTACTCTATCCACTGCATCTCTGCAGATGAGAAAGTGCAGAAAACCACTTTTCTGGAACAGTTGTTAACCAGCTTTATGAGAAAATTGGATATCTCTTTTAACGATCTTAAGAAAACGTTATCCAAAATTTCGAATAAAGACAAATTAAAAAATTCATCAAAATCCCATTGATAGAGTTAAAAAAATCAGGCCACATAAACCAAAACATCTTTGGCTACTTATTCCATTACTTAAATGCTTCGCCTCTATCTTCTTTAGCTTGTTGAGACTGTTTAATTCTATCAGTAGGATGTGATTTTGAGTTGTTGCTTATAGTTTCTCAATCTCTTACATCTTCAACTTAACAGACCTAATTTGCCATAAATAACGAAGAATCCACAATTATAGGACGTTCAAGGAAATATTCGAATCAAATCTGATTTTTCTGTAAAGCTTTTGTCTCAAACTAGCTATTTAATCCAATTGTACTGACCAATCTTTTTTTAGCATTACGTTGACCAATCTTTTTTTAGCATTACCGTTTCCATGGAAGCGTGTGCAAGAAGCCAAGAAGGTACACCTTTTAAATTACTCTGTTTCTTTTGACTTGTGTGTTACTCTACGAATTTGTGTTGTATACCAGAGCTGATTTCTAAATATATTACGGAGCTGAACCTAAAAAATAGATTTAACAAGTCCATAAATAAAATCATAGAAAAATCCCATTACCCATTCCATTATAACAAAACACACAGGAAAGTAACAGCAGAACATGGTTCATTCACTCTTGGCTTTGATATCTGCATAATTGCTACTTCGTCTTTATTTGTATAAGCATGGTCATAGGTTTAATCAGATTGAAAGGAGAGTTGAAATAGTTGATAGTTGAAAGGAAAGTAGAGAGAGATTTATAATACAAATTTGAATCAATTATACGCGGGATAATACAAAAGATAATGTTTTGCAAATTGAAGATTCGATTCATATTTTCCGTTAAAGATATGAGATTGTGTTGATTCTGAGTTAATCATAATAAACCTAGAACAAAAGTTGTAAAATCATTCAGTCACACTTCAGAACGCAAAAGAAGATAATCCAAAATAGTCAACGACAGATAAGAAAGTAAACCCTAGATGATATCTTTTAGGGCTTTCACTCGTCTTCTTGGCTACGTAACCTAGCAAGCCTGTTGGTAACAACAGTGTCTAGCTGAGAAGCTCTCTCCACAATTGCCTTTCTCTTCTTTGTTGAGACATTGTGAGCAATCTCTGCACAGTAAGTCCGACAAAGCCACAGAAACACACCATGAGAATCTAGCTTTAGAATCTCTAACAAAGTTGTGTATAGCAAACTATAATATAGATTACCTGTTGTGCATCATGAGTAACTCGAGCTCAGTGGAGATTGATAAAGTTTTTTTCAGCTAAATAAGAACAAAACTATATATATTCAATAAAATCTACAGACTAGGTAATTATCACTGATCAGTATAGCAGCAAATTAAAACGTACTAATAACATTAAAGTGGAGTCTGCATTTGAGCTGATTCATCATCATCAATGCATCCACATTCATTATCAGCTTCACAAACAAGTGGAAGAGCGCTTGGATTACCAAGATGTTCTGAGATGTTGAAGAATCTTTGAAGAGGTGTATACCCCATCCCTAATTTTATAGCTGCAAAAAAAGAAAAAATAGTAATCAAGTGGTTAATTATAGCCTTTCAGTTCATGATAAATGCTTACCCGCTTCCGCTTCCTGCTTCTCTCTGTCTCTACATTGCTGTCTCCAGACTCTTTACTGTGTTCAGTCTCGTTAACAAGTCCTTGAAGAGGTATATTGTCTTCATTGGCTTCAGAAACATGTGGAAGCTGATCGGTCTCATTGCCTATAACACTGTCTCCAGACTCTCCACTCTGATCAGTCTCACTATCATCGCTGTCTTCGGATTCTTCACCGTATTCAGTCTCATGGCATCCATCACTTACTGTATTGTCTTTATCGGCTTCACAAACATGCTGAAGAGTGTTTGGATAACTAAATCGGCTCTCAGGAGATGAAGTGTCCTCTAAGAGTCGTATACCCCATCCTTTTAATTTACACGGAGAATTAGAATCAGTACGTACATCTATCTGCAATTCCACGTGATCGTAGTTCCATTGAGCTGGAGGAGCATTATCTTCGTTTATAGGGATACGACAGTCCAATATAATTACCCTATGCCTCCAAATTTTATTCAAACAAGGTCTCCGAACATCGAAATGAATGCCAACATCAAAGTTGTTCCCAAATCTGCCTTTGAACTCACAGTTTACACTGACACCTATAGAGTCTTCATTGAGACAATCTATTACCACCGCGCAAGCCCTGAATCTGAAGAATGGTAGAGAAAGAGGGACGTGAAGTAGAGGGATATGCAGAGAGGAGGAGCAGGTCCTGGAGTTTCCGCAGTTCCTCCAGCAGGATACAGTACTAGTACGGTGAGTAAAATATGATGGCACTTCTTCCCCTGGCAATATCATGTATTTGAAAATAATTGATTGTTGCTGAAGGAGAGCATCTTTATCCAATTTGAAGCAGTCACTGAAATCGAGCTTTGCTTTTGGGACATAATCATTTGAAAGAGAAGAGGAGGCCTCCTCGGCAACTGTGTCGATATTTTCTGCTTCCATCGCAAACTCACTTGAATAACCACTCAAATCAACTCT
Source organism: Cardamine occulta (assembly GCA_028015245.1). Classification (NCBI taxonomy): domain Eukaryota; kingdom Viridiplantae; phylum Streptophyta; class Magnoliopsida; order Brassicales; family Brassicaceae; genus Cardamine; species Cardamine occulta. Next base: position 4,959,320 of record CM051379.1, on the reverse strand, counting down.
AGTCAGCTCCCCACAATATGAAAAGTTAACTTCCACAAGATGTTTCAGTTTAGAAATGTTTAGTGATACACATATTAGCTTCCTGCAATCTTCCATACTTAGCTTAGCGAGTTTAGAGAAGTTCTCGATCCGCCAAGGAACCTCTTCAATCCCTGTTTTATCTAGATCGAGCCATGAGATGTTGGTTGAAATCTCAGGAAAGCTCCTCAACCGTGTGCATCGATTGAGAGAAAGGTGATAGAGAGATCTGAGGTTGATTCCTGTGGGAAAAGTCTCCAGATTTATGCAGTTTATAATACGCAAACGAGCAAGTTGATTGAGATTCTGAAATGAGGAAGGAAGCTCCACCAAATTTGGGATATCACTGAGCCGCAACTCCGTCAAAGTGGGACACAGCATCGCCAAGAAGGGCGTAAGAGGCTGAACCAAATTAAACAAACAATTCAGAGATGTTAAACAAAATCACCAATCATACTTTTTTACTTTTTACTTTTTACGGTTTTTCAATCGCAATTACTGTATTTAAAGTGTTATTAACTTTTTTTTTTTCTAACCAAACATTAAATTAAAAAGTCACTCCACAATTGGTTGCCCAAATTGGAGAAGTAGTGCTTACTACATGATATAATGTCTTTGAAAATAGTTAAAAATAATATAAGAAAAATATAATTTTTTAGAAGAATAGATAAAAAAATTTATAATTTATTCAATGGTTAAAATGGTATTAACTCCATGCTATGTGCGGGACATTAGAAGAATGCATGATATCTTGATAACACAGCAAGTGTACAAAATTAATTAGAGTAGCGACTATGAATTTTAATAAAAGTGTTAGTAAAAGAGATTGGAGAAAACGTTAAGTTTAGAACTACATACCTTCACTCCGTCCCACTGTTTCTCATCACTCTCTTCTTTTGATATGATAAGTTTAACGAGACTCTCGAGATGTAAATTAGAAGGGAATTCTTCAATGTTTGTTCCCGAAATATATAGAGTTGAGATGTTGGTTGAGAATTCGGGAAAAGTCCTCAACTTCCTGCATCCCGCGAAATTGAGGTCGTTCAGAGATTCGAGGTTGAAGCCGGTTGGAAGAGTTGTCAGACTGTTACAGGATTCCATGTCCAATTCCAACAGTTTATTGAGATTTCGTATAGAGGAAGGAAGCTCCACCAAACTCAAGCAATACCCAAGGTCAAGTTTCTCGAGATTAATAGCCTTCGAGAGATCTGGAATTTTTTTCAGGTTCTCAGATTTCCGCATATCCATTTCCTTTAGACATGGAAGCAACTGTACTCAACAAAAATAATCACAGAGTTCAGTAGACATTTCACATTAATGTCATCCAAAAAGTAAAATAACTAGTGTAACCTCCCTCATTAATAACATAAATAAAAACTAAAAACAAACACAGAGCTCAGTAGAAATAACATAAGACATTACTCTCAAAACTTACCACAACTCCTTCCCACAACTTTTCTAGCTTGCTTTCCTTCATTTCTAGATTGACAAGGTTTTCAAGACGAAAACCAGAAGGCATACAGCTCATTGGATATCTTTCCCAACTCAATAGTTTGAGTTCAGGAGGCCAATAGTCGAAGCTTTCAGGTATGTGCAATCTGATTTCTTTTTCTAGATTGTAAATCTTCGAGTAAATTTTTAGGAAACGGAGATTACGCATTCTTTTGAAGGCACTCTTATGTAAACACAACTCATGAATCTCACTTGTATCCAATGATATACCTAAAACCTTTTGAGTACCCTGAAAAATAAAATATTAATGAGAAATAGACAAAACCATACAATTCCTAATTTATCAAATGACATTCACTTAACCTCATATATTGAGTTATGAAAGGACCACCAATAATAATAAAAAAATAAAAGAACGTACAGTGCCTTCAACGTAATATTAATGAGAAAGAGACAACCATACAATTAAGCATTTATCAAATGGCATTCTCTTAGCCTCGTATACTGAGTTATGAAAGGCCCACAAATAAAAAAATAACTTACATTGCCTTCACTGAGTACATCACAAATATCCTTTGAATCCACCAAAAATTCCCGTTTTTCAGGTTTGTTAATGGACTCCATGCGAACAATTTCTCTGCCCATTTCTTCGAGCAAACGGTGCATCACCACATAACCTAGTCGGACATGAATGAGGGACTTATCAGCTAGGTTCTTCAGTGCAACATTAACACCCAATTTACTATCTGCGAGTAACAACTTGATGCTTTTCTCTTCCTCATGATTGAAAAGACATGCGATATGACGAAATATCGCTTTATCTTCTTCCCTACGTAACCCATTATAGCTGAATCTTAGTGCTGTCCCAATTTTATCGTCTAGACCATTCTCAAGCCTTGGCAACGTATCCATCCAGTAATCTGTATCCATCTCCCGTAGAGATGAACCCAAAACATTCAGAGCCAAAGGAAGACTACCAAGATGCCTCACAACTTCCACTGCAAGCTTCTCAAAACCTTTACGTGGAGATTTTTGCTTGAAAGCAGCTTGACATAACATCTCAAGAGCTCGTTCTTCAGTTGGGAGACTAACTTTATAAATATGACCAATGCTATGAGCCCTTAAGAAATGCCTATTATCTGTAACCACAATGATTCTACTCCCACTTCCAAACCATTGTGTTTGACCCACCAAGGAATCTAAGACCACTTGATCATCCAAATCATCAATGATGATAAGAACTTTCTGGTGATGTAACCTCTCTCCCAGTGCACCTAGATGATCTATCTTTATGTCCTTCATCCTCAAAATTTCCGAGAGGAAATTCTCTTGTAAATGTAACTTCATGTTGTGGTCGTCTGGATTGGCTCTACTATAAGGTTCTTTACTCTTAGATACGAAAGCCCTGTCTATGAATTTGCTAACTTGGAAATTCCGAGAAAGTTGGTTAAATAAAGCTCTTGCGATGGTAGTCTTACCAATCCCTGAGGAACCCCATATGCCAACCATCCTCACTTCCTCAGATTCCAGTTGCAACAATTCACTCATCTTTGCCATATGATCTTCGATGCCGACAAAGTTCTCAAAATCCTTGGATGAAGTTGGAAGCAATTTACACAAAACATCGTTGGCTATTTCTTCAATCATTTTTGCTTCCTTATCGCTAACAAGGAGAAGATAATTTAACATATATGAAAAAAAAACAATTTATTCAAAATGTGTCTAAGCAGAGAATAATGAATTATAAAAATTATACCATTTCGCAGAATCAAATCCGAGCATATTAGCTACATCAGTCAACGTCATCTTCCATTGATTCTTCACTTCCTCTGTATTGTTCTTGCAAGTCTCTTCAAAGATCTTCCCAAAGTCTCCGGTCTGTTTCCTCACATCGGAAGGAACCACACCGTAGAAAATTGGTATGACGATTTTATTTTTGCATTTCACAATCTCTAGCAACTCGTTAAGACACCAACTTGAAGAAGTATAGTGTTCGGAGAAAACGACCACGGCGATCCTCGAACTCCTAATTGCTTTTTCAAGCGCGGGCCAGATGGAGTGGCTTTTCTCGATCTCATAGTCTTTGAAAGCAGTGATCAATTTCCGATCGAGCTCCTTGAGAAAGTGGCTGAGGAATTTTTCGCGGACGTCTTCCCCTCTGAAGCTCACGAAAACATCATATAACCAATTGAGAGAAGAAGATGAAGAAGCCATAGACAGGGAGAGAGAGAGGAAGCTAAAAACAAAGAATTTGGAGAGTGAGACTGTAAGAAGAAAATCAAAGGAGAAGTAGTGAGGCCTGACGATCGTCTTGGTGATTTTTATAAAACATTAACGTAGCAGCAGAGTGGTTGAGTAGCAATTTCGCCATTGGAACTAAGTTGACTTAATCACGGCCACACTAATATCTTATTTTTTTGTTTTCAAGATAATTTATTGAATCAATTAAGATATAGGAGATGGAGACTTCCAACTATACCATATATCTATCTGAGAGCAAGCGAGTCGTCAGATGCTAAATCTGATCGCGTAAATGTTTGAAACTTTCCAAAGTTCTTTTTCTACCAATATACATTTATAAAGTATTATGCAGATTGGTAACAGTAATTTAATAAAATACAAGAAAGCATAAATTCGAAATTTCAATAAACCAGATGAAATACCTTCTCGAAAAAAAAAATCTAAGTATTTTGATAGGAAATTGAATGGAATTGCTCTAAATTCTAAAATCATTTTAATTATAAATAAAATTGAGCTTTCATTTTAATTCTATTAATAGATAATAGATAAATTCTAGTTCACACATTTCAATAATGGGCTTTCATTAGGCCCATGATACTGCTAATGTAAAAGAAAAGCATTTTCTGTCAAAAATTCACTGCAAACAAAAAAAACTAGAAAAAAGGATCAATCTTGCCAAGGATCACTCTGTGCCCTAACTTCAGATGGTTCAATCACTTCTGCATCTCCATTTTTATCATCATCTCCTTCATCTGCAACTTCCTCTTCTTCTTCAACTCGACCCCATCTTCCTCCAACCGCCATTGCCATCATCTCGTATATCTTGTTCCCTAGCTCAGCCGGGCTATCAGGCTGCTCAACAAAACACATCATCATAAGTGAGTGAAAAGATCAAAACATTACTAAGAAACAAGAAAGCTTGGAGCTTCAAGATTTCTTACAGTGAATCCACTCGAGATTATAGCAGTGTCATATAAGAGATCAACCACTCTTGTTGCTTCACTGCTCTCTGGTGCATTCTTACAAGCAGCCTAAAATACAAAATCCCAATAATAATGATCATAATTCATAAGACTTTTGTTTTCAAGATCTCTGAGACAAATATATATTCGAGATGAAATGGCACACTTACATTCAAGTCTTTGATGATGGGATGATCTGGATTGATCTCTAGTATTCTCCTACCTCTCATGAACTCTAAGCTTGAAGTGTCTCCAAGAGCTTGTGCCTTCATTAGCCTTTTCACCATAAACAATCACATTTAAGTTTTATAATGTTTGATTTAACGTTTTATACAGCTTTTGCTAAAGAAAGTACAAACCTTTCCATATTAGCTGACCACCCGAATTTGCCAGAGACAAGCACACAAGGAGAAGAGCTCAAACGATTTGAGACTTGAACTTTGGCAACTTTTTCACCGAGCTGCTGTTTTATCCAGTCACAAAGAAGATTAAACTCTTGTTTAGCTTCCCTATCCTTTACTTCATCTTCATCTCCTGTGAGAATGAATATACACAATTTGTTACATACAAATATCGAAAAGAATGTGCGGGAATAGTAAAACAAAACACTTACCAAGTTCCAAATCTTCTTTGCTGATATCAACAAACTTCTTTTCTTTGTAGGTTTGTAAATTTTGAATCGCAACTTCATCGATTGGTTCAACCAAGTATAGAACCTATAATAACAAACAAGAAAAGAAAAATGTAACAAAGCAAAGACAAAATTTTTTGAAGTTGAAGAACTAATCTTGAAGCATATATACCTCAATATCTTTTTGGATTAATTTCTCCAAGAAAGGAGCGGACTTGGCACTTTTAAGACTATCGGTAGCAAGGTAGTATATAGCCTTTTGGTTCTCTCCCATGTTTTCAATATATTCATCCAAGCTTGTCAAGTCTTCTTCATTCTTGGAAGAGAAGAATCTAAGCAGCGGTGTAATACGCTTGTGGTTACCAGTGTCTTCAATACAACCCAATTTAAGGAATCTACCAAAGTTCTCCCAGAATTTCTTGTAATCCTATATAATCATTTGCACTACATTAATATTCCAGGCCTTCAAAATGAGCTTAAGAGAACAGAAACAGTTTAATGAGATACATACCTCTTTGTTTTCACTTTCAGAGATATCTTGTATCATGTCAAAGGTTTTCCTAATGAGCCTCTTTCTCATGATTCTTACCTGAACGTTATCAAACATGTAGTATAGTTAGGACGTGACATTCATATACATAATCAACATTTATATCATTAACTACTTACAATTCTGCTTTCTTGGAGAATTTCACGAGAAACATTAAGAGGAAGATCATCTGAGTCAACCACACCCTTAACAAAACTCAAGTATCTTGGGAACTGAAAACAGATTACAAAACATGGTTAGTCAAAAGTGGAACAAGAGCTAATCTTCAGAGAGACCACACGCTTCGATGCTTAAGAAGGATTTCTACAATATGAACATGGACTCACCAGCTCTCCATCAAAGTCATCAGAGATAAACACACGCTTCACATAGAGACGAATGTTCTTTGTTTTTGGGTTTGTAACGTCCTCATTATTAAGAGGACCCATCCCCGGGATATACAGAATGCTCCTGAACTCAACCTCGCCCTTTTGAGAACAAGAAATTACAAAAGATTAAGCATCCAGTCAAAGGAATAAAAAGGCGATATGTATAGACATTAAACTATAAGTGGAACACCTCAGTTGTGAAGTGTGTGTGAGCAAGTGGATCCAAGAACTCATTGAAAGCCTTCTTGTAAAACTCATTGTACTCTTCCTTCTCCACTTCCTTCGCAGTGCGCATCTAATCAGAAACACAAAACAATAATCAAGTCACCATGCTGTCGAACATAATAAATGAGAAAGATAAAACACATGTTAAAAGCTCATTTCTCACCCATAATGGTTTTGTTTCATTGGCTAGTTCCCAATCCCAGTACTTCTCGGTTTTAGTAGTCTTCTTCTTCTTCGGCTCACCCTTGAATCATATAAGTAACAACGTCATGTCAGTAAATATCAGAAGTAAAGGAAAGTGTTTGGTTTCAGACAACTTAGGGACAAAACTGAATCATGAAATCTTTACCTCTTCTCCTTCTTTAACTGGTTCTTCCTCTTCAACCTACTTAACAAATATTCAAACCCACATTAGCAATGTTACTACGCTCTTCATATTGTAAAAACAGCAAAAAACACTATCATCACCTCTATAGTTCTTGATTTCTCCTGCCATGTATAGATGGGAAACCCAACGAACTGAGAGTAATTCTTGACTAGGTTCTTGATTCTTGTAGCCTCTGCAAATTCGTATTTATCATCCTCCTGCAACCACAAAGAAGCAGTCAAATAAACTATACAAGATCTCAATATTTGACACATCAAATGAACATATAATGTATAGTGAAAAGTACCCTTAAGTATAAGGTGATTTGAGTTCCACGGCGAAGAATATTGTCAGGATCTGTTTCTTCTCTGATCACATATGAGCTACTATCAGCTACTGATTCCCAAACATATTGCTTATCAGATTTGGGACTTTTGGTAGACACAACAATCTGAAAGCAAAGGCAAATATAAGTCCACTCCTCATAACAAATACATTAACCAGAATAACAGTAAGTAACAAAAGTCATAAGTATTCGCCTTTTCAGCAACTAAGAAAGCAGAGTAAAACCCAACACCAAACTGCCCAATCAAACCGTTGTCAGCACCAAGATCCTTGTTTTCCTGAATAAAGAGAAATAGAGATTAAAACAATGATTTGACATCAAGATTGATTTGCTAGCACAAATTTTCAAAGAGAAGGATGAACAAAACCTTAAGAGCCTTCAAGAATTTTGAAGTACCACTTTGAGCAATAGTTCCAAGGCAATCAATAAGTTCTTCCTTTGTCATACCAATACCAGTATCACTGCATATTCACATCAAATCTCTTTAAGCAAAGAGTTATATATAACTGTCAATACTCAAAAGTATAGAAATGAGAAGTCTCTCATACGTAATGGTGATAGTGCCGTTATCAGGATCAGGCTTAATCCTAATCTCAAACTCTCCACCATCTCCAAGTAAAGAAGGCTCTGTTACACTCAAGAACCTCAGCTTATCCAATGCATCACTTGCATTACTGTATATATATACAACAAACACATTCAAAATCAGAATTAACACATAAACACACACAAATCAGTTCTAAAACAATCACAAAATTTTGACTCACCTTACAAGTTCCCTCAGAAATACCTCCTTGTGACTGTATAAGCTATGAACTATCAAATCCAACAATCTACTAACCTGCAAAATAAGAATTTTTACAATCAAACCTTAAAACTTTATATTCAAATCATCTATATAATCAAAAACAAAATCAACCCAGAAATAAAGATGATACGAATTCGATTTTAACACTTCAAATGAAAGAGAAGCTAACCTCAGCTTGGTACTCAAACTTCTCACCGGACCCTTCTTCAGTCGTCTCTTTCTCCGCCACGGCGGCGTCACACTTCACGGCGAAACGATTACATCTCTTGTCGAGATTCCAGCTACAGGAAGCGCCGGTTCTCAAACCACCGGCGGCGCGTGGGAGAAACGTGCTTCTCAGATGAGAGAGACGAGAAGAGACCGGAGTGATTGGAACTGAAGTCAAAGGAGTTGTGTAAAGGCTTCTACTCAAAGCCGGAGCCATTGTTGATACAGAGAGATTGAAATTGTGAAGAAGATAAAAATTCTCTCTCTATTTCTAGAGAGGAGTGTGTAGTTGAACAAAGAGTAACCTAAAAACCCTATTCAAAGGTTTAAGCTTTAAGACGAGCGTAGAGGCTTCTAGAAGAAGTGTACACACTGTGTTTGGTTTGGTTTTAGGATTGTGAGGTCTACGAGAAGCCATTTCATTGCACCGTAGGATTATCCGTTTGTATCACACGCGCCTAGTCTCGAGAAATTAGAGGGTGGAAAACAAACAAAAAGTAACTATACTACTACCGAAGTGTTCCTAGTTCGTACCAAACTAAATTGTTGGTTTAGAAAACCGAATTGATTTTATTAATTTAAAAACCAAAATCAAGATTTAATTTAATTTAAGGTATTTGAAGTTTTTAACCAACTTGAATCAAGAAAAGCGGAATTCCAATTCCGCCATCTAATATGGTTATAGTTCGAACCAATCGGTTTAAAATCTCATAAAATAAAATTTTGAATTCTTATTTAAAATCGTAAAATTTAAATCTTTGAATTTTGAACTACAAAAAATCTTAAAATTTCACCTAAAACCATTCAAATCTACTATGTAAAATGTTTCGAATAATAGTAAATTTAATTGTATATTTTTATAAGATTTTTAAAAATTCATGTTTAAATAACATATGATTTGTCAATTTAATTTTAATCACTTCAAATTTTTCATTATTTCAAACAAACGTTAATCAATAAAAATTTATATTTTAAACATTATATACACATTAAAATAAGTATAATCCAAATATTAATTTTAAATCATGATTTTATTATGCACTTTCAATTACTATTCTGTTAAACCAAAACGAACCAAAATTTTATTAAACTGAATTACAAATAGTTATTTTTGTTTTGTCAAATTCAGATAGTTTACTTAAATTCAATTTCTATAAGAATAAAACCAAACCTCAAATTCAGATAGTTTACCGAGACCGTAACACAAAATACTCCACATCAAAAAGAAAATGTCCCTGCGGTGGAAGTGTGGAACTCACGCGCTGAATGGTGCGAGTATATGTAATTGTTTAAAATCCACACGTAAAAGTTTATTGGGCCTATAGTTAAATGGCACCGTATTAAATCAAACTAAAAATTATGATTAGGAGAAGGTTCGCATGAAGGAGGTCCATATCCAGAAAATGGGCTTAAAACAATAGGTTTGAATTAATATTGTTTAAATATTTAAATGATTTAACTCACATACCATACCATACCAAACATAGGTTATACATACCATTACCCGATAACTAATTTAGTAAAAACATATAGTTAACAACTTGTCTCCGTCTTCGAAATTTTTTTTTCATTTTTTTCATTTTCACGACTATACACTACCAAAAAAAAAAAAGAAAAAAAAATCCCATGCAGAAGGTTTAAATTTTTCTTATTTGTTAATTTTATCCAAACTGCAACTTATGAATGGTCAATTCATCAAAACTATTATCAGAACACATTGAAATTTTATATATTTAAATTATTTGAAAATGTTTTGGCAGTGTTTGAATAATGATCAATAACAGAAATTTACCCCCAAAAATGATGAATAACAGAGAAAAACAAACTAACTCTGTGAAATATCTAAATAATATAAATCGGTGAATCATATAAATATAATATATATATATATAAAGTTTTTTTGGTAATAAATATATATATAGTAAGTTAGTAACACAATGTTTAATATACGTATATGTGTATACGTGACATTATGATTAATTAGTATACTATACCCGTAGAAGTCATGAATGTTAAAAAGAGTGTGGTTCATCGTAAGCCTGTGTGCTGGTCGACAAGCACAAAGCACGTAAATTTATGAATTACAATTTACGTAATGTTGTTTTGTTTACAAATCTCAATCTATTAGGGACCACATTTGAGTCTCCTTTATTCCATGTTTTGAGATTTTTCAAAGCAAAATCTTGTTTACCAAACTTTAGATTTGTGTAAACTGTAAACATATTATATATTTAATTGATAATCAACTTGTATTTCTAGATTTACTAAATTATCTATATGTATATATAACTGTTACAAAAAAAAATTATATTGGCTATGAAATTCTTTTCTCACCGGTAAGAGTAAGTTCGTATATCCCACATGAATCGTTTTGATACTTTTCAATGTAAATTATAAGCAAATAAATTTTTTCATTAAATTTTATAGAATCTATGTTGTTGATCTATTAGAATTCTTTAAATTTTACTTTTTCTATTCGTTTTTTTTTAAACCTTTTACTAGTGGAATTTTTTAAACTATAAAAATATAAAATGATACTTAAAAATGGATGTAATAATTTGGGAACTTTATAAGAAATAATTAGAGCATTATTATACTTCAAAATGTTCATATTGTCAGAGAAAAAATGGGTAACTAATTTCAGTGTCTTCTACGTTCTCCGATAATTAGCAGTGACTTTTTCAAAACAAAAATGATTATGAGATATCTACAGCATAAATAGAAATTAAGGCATTGAGATTGACAAAATGCTTTCCACTAAATAGAGAAACATGTGCTGACTCGAGCATTTATGTAGACTCGTCGTCCTTTGTTTTCATCAATTTGCGAGAATATTTGAATATAATTAACAAAAACTTCGTGGGGAAAAAAAGATTTGTTGTTGACAAAGTTTTGAACTCCTAGGTCCTAAACAGTTAAAATGCAACTTTATAACAATTATTTGAACAATATAATGCGTAGAAGTATGCATGGTTAACTTTTTTTTATCAGAATATTCTATTTATTTTTTAGAAAAAATCATATAATTCAAATTTATCTTTACTAGAAAAAGTTCTGATCACTCTATATTATAAAAAATAGTGTCAATATATATACATTCGGGTGGTTTGAGTATGGACGTTATGGCAGAAATGGTAAATATTTACAAAGTAGTACAAGTTTTCATCGTAAGAATCCATACATTACACGTTAATAGAGACACATGGTAATGGACTAATTATGGATACATGAACCCAAAACATATGGTGAATGATCTCTTATATATAGTCTCATCTCTTTCTTAAATTAATAATTAGCCCTCCTACTTAAATTGCAAGGAAATATAATCAGACAAATAAGGGAGATATCAAGTTTCTGAAGAAGGTGAAGGATAATAAGAAATTAAGAGTCATGCCTATTTTGTCGATGATTCTGTGTGTGTTGATCATTCTTCTCCTATGTTTCTCCTTTCGATATTCACTTCATGGTTTGTTTCTCTCTCTCTCTCTCGTCTTACTATCTTCTTTACATCCAAAAGAGCAAAAATCTTAAAGCCTAATATTAGTCTTGAACGTTCGATACTCAAAACCAATTTCTTTAAGATTTATTTTACTTTCAGTTTGCTTGCATAATTATATAAACATGCATAAATGAGAATTAAACTAGAATCCATGCTCGAGTGTTAACATATAATAACCTAATTGTTTTTTGTTAAAAACCTAATTGTTTGCTCTTTGTTTTCTTCATCATTAGAAAATGGGAATCAACAACCAAGCGGTGACTTCGTCTCAAATGCTAAGGTATATGATACACATTATTAAAAATATGTTCAAATCGGTAACTGGAGAAAAGACATAATGATAGAGTACTACTTTCACAATTTTTATGTTTTTCTTATCAGTCATTCAACTGTACAGAAGTGTTGTTTAAGTTCCATTGTTTTTCCATTGTCACAAAGTTTATTTATCAAGTTATTAGTGGAAAAATTCCTGTTTTTTTTTTTCCTATAGACAAACAATTTATTGACTAAAACCTTTGTATAACTGTTAAAGCAGGCGATCGAACGTAGTGATGTAATGGAGAAGATGATAAGAGGAAGAAAACTGTTGATGACAAGTGGAGAAGAAGTTGAAGAAACGAAGATGAAGAGAGGAAATAGAGAGACAGAGAGAAAATCAAGCAAACGTGTTGAAGAGGATGGACTCGTTGCTTATACTGCTGATTATTGGAGAGCTAAGCATCATCCTCCCAAAAACAATTAATTCTAATTAATTCTAATTAATTCTAAAATAATGATAAACATGCCAGCTTTTACATAGGAATATATCTATAGCTATGTAACCTTCTAATATAAAGTGGAATATGTTTTGTCATATGGTGTGTTTAATTTGCTTTTGTAATTTTTTTTTTTACTTTGTACCGGCCTAGTTAATGGTTTTACCGTTTTCATATGGAAACCAAAATTTTGAACCTTTGAAGCTTTCGTATGGATATGAACTATGACTTTATTTTTCCTTTTCATAACGATTTTTTTTATCAAAAACAAAAAAAAAAACTGAAATGATAAGCTTCTAAAATTATTTAAACATATTAAAAAACAATCTTCATTGATTATTAAACCAACTTAAAAATCAAAGGGTCCGGATACTTTTGACTGCTTGGATGACAAACTTTTAGAGCATTGATACGATCACCTCGTAGAAATCAATAAAAAATAAGCACGTTGAATTGAATATTCAAAAACGTTAAAATTTGATAGCAAAAATGATTCAAAAAGTTTTTTTTTTTTTTTTTAAACCGATTTCTATTTAGCTTTTTATCCCCCCCCCCCCCAAAGGGAATATTGTTTTGAGCTTACGTAGAGCTTAACAAGAGATGAAGAGAGACATATGTGATCTAAACAGATGGATCAAAATTTTCAATGAACTTTAATTTAATATAATATAATATAGTTATTTATGTTGCTTTTTTATTTTGAGAATGGGAAAGTAATACATCAAAATTTTAAAAAAGTGGCTAATGACTACTCTAGTTTTAAAAAGTAATTTTCTTATAAAGTGTGTTTTTAGCCAATTATTCTTATAATTTGAAACGGATGGGTATTTGAATCGGATCGAAGGCTGAAGGCATGAAGGTAAAATCTATTGGGTAATTTAAAATATATATATATATACATATATTTCCTTTAATACTTATTTAGATCATTTGCCATTACAAACTTAAGAACAAAAATTTTTTAGTATGATATGTTGAATTATCTAATTACATTAAATAATTGTCTACCGATTATCATCTAACCTTATTCTCTTATTAATTATTATACACAAGCAACATATTTAATGGTTTGATAAACAATAGATCATTTCAGACATTTGTTTAGTTAGTAAACCGGTTAAAATCTTTCATCTCAATATTTGAACATACAAACTTATAATTTCTAAATGAATATTTTATAACTGATATTTTAGAAATTTTACTTCTAACATATTGTTGTAATTAATAAATGCCCTATATCTGTGTCTGAATTTCCTTAACTAGAGATTAAAGTCGCTATTGCATCCAAATAGACCTGGTGAATTTCAAACACTAATGGAACCGAAAAATGTAAAGGTTGTGAAAAAGTAATTTGGATTTCAGCTTGTGACCAAAAAAAAAAAACAACACTAAAGTAGATAAATGTATCAAGATATCTTAAAACAAATACATGAAAATTAAACTCTTAAGTAATGTTTAATCCCCTGAGGCCCTGAGTAGGCCAAGGTTTGTAATCATCAAAGTTTCTACAACAATTTGTTTTAAATAACTGATAACAACAACTAATTGGTGTTTTCTTTAAATATCATTGCAGATTAAAGAAAACATTTAAGTTTTCACTACATGGCAAATATTTCTCTCCTGAAAACATGCAACCGCGTACATGAAATTCGCCATTTGTGTCGGATGAAACGGATCGAAGAAAACATGAGTATCTCGTGCCTTACACGCGATGGAGCCGGGTGAGCAACTTGTGGTTAAACCTCCATCATAAACGCTAGGACAACAAGGGCTTGTCGTGTTCAATAGACTTGAACTAACTTCATTGCTCGAAGGACCTCTTAGTCCCAACATGAAGTTGAAGTAATCCGAGTATAAGAATGAAATACCGTTGAATTTGCGCTTCATATGAGACAGGCTTTTTCTAAGCTTAGTGTTGTAAATGCCGATCGCAAGGTTTACATATTTGTTGCAACTACCACGTGGCACGGTGTTAACTATCATATTTGGGTAACATCCTAATGGTTTAATGTTGTTGATGAAGAACTTTCGTGCTCCTAACGCATGTAATCTCTGCAACAACAACAAAAAAAAATCTTTAGTAAAATGTATTTCGATAAATATATATCTTTTAAAAATTGTTGGGAGATCGGTAAGATCGACCCCAAACCGAATCGAGATTGATTAAACCAAGATCAAGGATAAATGCTTCTAGATCCTTCTTGTTCTAAGTTCGGTCAATCTCGATTCGGTTTGGGTTGACCTTACCGATCTCCCAACAGAAATGTAACTATGGTTTGGTTTAGGTTTTTCAAATTGTATGATTCAGATCTGTTTGAGTCAGTCTATCTGAATTAAATGAAACATTATTAGTTATTACCCATAACTATATCATGTAGTAGCCAAGTAAAAAAAAAAAAATGTGAAAACACTTTTACCTCTATTTGTATCAAGAACTCATGAAGAAGCTTGTTTGCGAATTGATTTGCATCGGTTGTTCTATTATAGAAGAATGCATAATCGTTAACCCCAATCGCTGTCATGAACAACGACTCGGCCAAGTGTTTACTAAGCTCTGATGGATTCATAAACTTTTTCTTCAGATTCTTCTCAATGGTTTCTTTGAATAGATCAACTTGAACACTCAACGAGAGACATTTTCCCTGTTTTTTTTTTAATAACAAAGAATCAAATAAAATCCATTAGATTATTCCTAAACCAATATTGCAAAGATCTTTTTGTAAAGTATTGAAACTTACCAATAGCTTTCCTGTGTCAGGAAAAATCCCACAACTAGCAGAAGCATAGTTAATCCCAGTTGAGATATTATTCTTTTGTTCTTCTGATAATCCCAAATAAGCAGGGACCAATGGAAGTCCATAATAGATAGCTGAATCAAAAACATAACAAGACATCGGTTAGCATTTTATTAATTTAAAATTTTGAATAATTTAGTTACTTTAAAATTTATCAGAAAATTTAGCATGAAAATAAATTTTATAGGATATTATGATAAATTGTTCCTCCTTAAAAAAAATTTAGAAATACAAACTGTCATGATTATTTATGTTCTTACCAATGTAATCAGCAATAGTTTTGCCATTGCTAAAACGTCCAGTAGCTTTGCCTCCTTCAAACTCAGAACCATAAGGTGGAAAATTCGCTTTGATTCTCGTTGGAAGATGATTATTGTTTCCAGAATCAACCAATGAATCTCCAATAACATACAAAGCCGGAAAATTCCCGCCAAAAAGCACGGGTTCTTGTTTGAAAGGCTTGGATGAGTTAATGGTGGAAACATTAAGAAAACAGAGGAGGAGTAAAAGAAGGTATGACTTTAGAGAAGAAGGCAAAGACATTTTTTTTTCCCTGGTTTATAGAACAAGAAAAAGAGGAAACAAACCCTGCAAATTGAAAACCATGGCGACGATTAAAAGTCAATTATCATACAGCTATCAGAAACACTAAAATAATAATAATTCAGCATGGAAAAAAACTAGAATTAACTATTGTTAGCAAAACCTATTAATATGCTGGCCAAGAATAGAAAACAAAGACCCTATATATGATCTAAAAATAATTTTTTTCCTACTGACCAACACTGAATCCAACTTTTTATGCATACAGAAACGAATTAAGCACATTACCTTAATTGTTATTACCCCACAATGCGTTGTAAATTTTAACCACAAAAAAAAAACGTTGTAAATTCTTTATTACTAAAACATACAATCAAGATCTTTGAAGAGAGTGAGTTAGTTTTCCGGAGATAAAGGAAAGATTTTTTGATGAAAGTGAGAGAGAGGGGAATAAAAAAAAAAAGAAAAAGGATTTTTAAGATCTTAGTTGTTGGAAGAGATAAGTACTACAAATAACTCTATATATATTGTCGTAACTAAGAACTTGGACTCGTATAAGTAAAAAAGTACATATTCATTTGCTCAAAGCTTTTTAATTTATAATAAAAGTTTTCCGGAGATAAAGGAAAGATTTTTTGAAGAAAGTGAGAGAGAGAGAGAGAGGAATAAAAAATAAAAAGGATTTTTAAGATCTTAGTTGTTGGAAGAGATAATTACTACAAATAACTCTATATATATTGTCGTAACTAAGAACTTGGACACGTATAAGTAAAAAAGTACATATTCATTTGTTCAAAACTTTTTAATTTATAATAAAGGCCTCTTTACTTTACCAAAACAAGAAACTATATTTTTTTAAAATGGCAGTGATAATGATACTTTAACCAAAAAAGAAAAGAAAACAGATAATAAATAATTATTGCGATAGCTTATAAGTTTGCGCGTTTAGCTATACACAAATTTAAATGTGGTGGTTAGTCATTTAATATTTCTATCGCCACCTAAATATCTAACTTAACTCAACAAGGGAAGTAAATTTGAGATATGGTTCACGGAAGTCAAAACTTTGTATAGTCGATGAGCAATAAATCACATTTATTGTAAGCTTTGTAGCACCGTCAACTATGTACAAAGTTTGACTTCCCAAGTGCTTCTACATATATTGTTTAAGCTTAATGCTATAAACTTCTTAGGGATATGAATATTTCACCAAAAGGATCAGTAACGTTACCTTATCACACCCGAAGAAGAAATACAGTCGAAGACAAATTAAGTCCTCAAGCAACAAACGAGACCAAATCACTTGTGTTTAAATTTGGCGCTGCGAGAGGAAATGATCAACGAAGATGAAGTAACAGAAATATGATGTAAAAAATCACTAAAACAAAGAAAGCTCGAAAATGAAAATGAGGAAGTATAGGGACATACAGATGGACGAGAGGAATAAGATAAATAGAAGTGAAAGCAAAAAAAAAATGCCAAAAAAGACTTTGAAGGATAAAATGATAAGATTGAGAAGACAACGCAAGTTATGGCATTAAATGATAAGAATATTTAATGTGGTTGAGAGAACAATACAATGTACCGGAACATGTTTGAATGTGTCAATAACTCTTGTTTTGGATACCAAATACAAGGCCGACTTAATAGTTAATACCTTATAGGATCTCTAACCCCACTCTATTTTTTTCAACCATACTCTATATCTTATTGTAAAATAGAATTTTGAAAAAGGTATTCTATATTTGGAGTAATCCTATTCATTACTCCATTATAAAGTAAAACTTTTGTTATTTATAAATAGTTCTTTCACTTTTATATATTTTACCTTATACTTAAATAATAATAATAATTTAGTTATGTAGTTAGATAAATGGTAGTAATAAATTAAAAATAGCTATATAATTAAAGCTGTAAAATACAACAACAACTTTTATTTATTAGAAACACAATAACATAATCAAATTACATAATAAAATATCAAAATTAAAGAAAACAACACATATTAAACATAGCACAACAAAAGTTAGTAATTTTATTTATGTAATAAATCATAATTTTATTGAATTTATGGCTTAAAATAAAACATGTAGGTTAAATTTATAATTTTGATAAATAATTGATTTTTTAAGAAATTAATTATTAAGAATATACTTGGAATATTCTTTTTAGAGTTAAAATTAGAAGAATGGATTGGAGTAAAACTCATCTCTATTATAGAGTTACTCTATTTTAAAATATAATATAAAAAAATGGGTTGGAAATGCTATTAATACTATACATACAACCTTTGCGTATATTAACTAAGAGACGAGAATATAGCAAGACAAGAGAGGAAACTTTTTCATTGAGACAATTAGATCCAAGAAGTGAGAGTAAAAATAACTTTAAACAAACTAAATACTACGTTTTAATAATTAAAAAGATGAATTATTTAAATTAAATATTACTATTCTGTAAGAATTGATTAAAGACATAAAATGTTATAAATGGGGATATTAGGATTGCAGATTGCTATGGCCACACAGTTCCAATTAAAGGAATTGAAAACTTAAACTTGTTGTTGGTCATAATTCGTTGCCGTGTTATCTTTTTTTTTTTTTTTTTTTTTTTTACTTTCTTGGTTTAAATTGCAATGGTATCTTTTGTATTTCAGGATAATAAATCAGGTGGCACCAAAGATGAGTTGTACGTATGAGCTCGAACATATGGACATGATCACCCTGATGGGCCTGGTCCATCATAGTTTCACCGTGGCAAACCATTTTTGGCATGCTCGTCTTGGCCACCCACATCTAATTGTTTTAAGGTTATTGATTCCATATTGTTCATTTAATCAAATTAAATGTAACACTTGTCAAATGTGAAAAGAAAACACCACTGTATATATATATCTAAGTCTTTGCAAGTGTTTGGTCTATTTTTGTAGTTTCCCCAGCCGTAGTGACACATAAAATAGAGTGTTTTTTAATTGTTTTGGTTACAATCTTATAAATTAATTGAAACGTAGTCAGTTTTTCTCCTAAAACCTTCATCGCAAAATAAGCATATGTAAATAAAAATAATTTCCAAAATATATAATTAACTAGATTAGGATCCACCCATCGGGTGGGTTTCTAAATTTTTAAATAAATTAAATTTATAAGGAAATTTATTAAATTATACATTTATTGTTAATTATATCTTAATTTGTTTTAGGAAAAAATAGAAAATATGTTTTGTTAGAGAAAATAGTTATTTGTAAAAAAATTTGTTACATGAATAAATTAATTTATTTTTTATATTAAAATTTTATTTTAACATATTAAAAATCTATATCATGTCCAATAACTTTTGGTTCAATTTGTCATTTATTTTTCCTACGATCATGTTAGATAAGCATGGACAAAATATATAAAACCCGAAAAACTAAACTAAGTGTAACCCGAAAAGGGATACCAACCCGACAAAAGTCCGAATGGGTCTTAAAATCATATATCTGAATGACCAAATCTAAACCGAATCGAGAACGAATGGTTATCCGAAATACTCGAAAAACAGTTACATACCTAAAAATTTTAATTATATTTAGATTTGATATAACCCAATTATCCTACACTTATAAACCAAAAATATCAATTTTTTTTATATCCAAATAACTAAAATACCCTAAATTAACTAAAAATATCTGAAACTTTTTAGTTATATTTATGAAAATTTAACCATTTTTATTTATTTTTTTCCGATATTTCATGCACCGGACTTGACTCAAACTTGGATCGAACAGAACTGAACCAAAAATTATAAATACTCAAATGGATCATATGCCTCTAAACCCGAAAACCCAAAATTTTTGAAACAAACCCGAATGCACATACCTAATGATGAATTTATTATGATCCTTACAATGTCTATGCATAAATTATATTCTCATATAAATTGCAAATAGACAACTATCATCATTTTTGAATTTTTATGTCTTTGTTTTTTCCACAATATATCCTCTCAAATTATGGTTTGTTACCCCTATATTTTTGAGATTTTTTTGCACTTACTCTATATCTTGTTTGATGCTCAGTTTTCTTGCATTCATGAAAAATATTTCTCACTAAAAATCTAATTTTATAATTTCATGTGAAATTATGATTATGTAATTTAGTGATTTTCAGGCAATTTATTAATTCTTATTATTTTCTGATGATAAAGTTATTACAAAATTTTTTTAATGTGTTAGCTAATTCAACAATTTTACTCTAAAATTTATTTAACATTTAACCAATTAGAATAATGAATTAAGTTGGATTATACTAAATCAATTTTTTTAAATTTTTTTTGTCTCTAACAGTGATGATCTTGCACAATAAAGTTGATGTTTTCAATAATGTTTCCATCAAATAATCGATTAACAAATTTTGTGACAACAAAATGATGCATAGTTCCTTCCATTGTATTGTCATGTGAAGAAGAATGGAAATTGTATTTAGACATATAATAATTAATTATTAATTGTAATAATTATTTGAAAGAACGATGCATGGTAAGCAAGAAAATAGACTAACCTTCTCATCAAGTAATAGTAAATTCATGTCTATTAGTTCGTTATCTTTTTTGAAGTTTTTGAATTTCCACTTGCAAAGAAAATGTACTATAGCATGAATATTACGGTAGACACATTTATGATTTAATTGATCCAATCTCAAATAAATTTTACTGATAGCCATAATAAAGAGAAAACTTTGCGTGCTAGGTTTTTTTGTTTGTTTGTAGAAGTTGTGGTGGAAGAGAGGGGGTAGTTTTTTTTATAGTAAAAATAGGTGGTGTTTTAGTTTTGGGGCATTATTTAACTTTTTTATTAATTTTATTATTAATTAGAAAAATTAAAAAAAAAATTGGTTTTTTTTTAATTTTAATTATTGATTAGATAAATTAATAAATTCTTATTATAAAATTTTCCTTAAACTAGGGTTTTAGGCTTTATTTTTGTTTTTGTATTTCTTTTAAATTATTTTTTAATTTTAATTATTGATTAGATAAATTAACAAATTCATGGTTTCATTTTTCCTTTTAATATTATTTCTTATTTTTAATTATTGAGTCGATAAATTAACAAATTTTTGGTTTTCTTTTTTTATTATTATTTCTATATTTTAATTAGTTTTTGGATTTGCTTAAAAAATTTTTATTAATTTTAGTTATTGATTAGATAAATTAACAAATTCTTGATTTTTTTTTCTATTTTAAAATTATTTCTTTCTGTATTAGTTTTTTAATAATTATAATTATGAATTAGATATGTGGCAAGATCTAAATTATTTGTTATACGTGTCATGTTCTCGTGAATTAGAATTTTGATACATGTCGGCTTCTCATGAATGCAACCCAAGTTTATATAATAAGATTTGAAAATAACCCGGTAACATTACATCTATTTTTCTAAAATATAATTATAATCCAGCCATGAGATGGTTTCAGACGATCCTACTTGCCAGGATTCAGATAGAGTATTCTTCAGACAACAAGAAGGAAGAGTTACCTTACCTAGGATTCGGAAAAGACTATGTCACGGGAATATACAAACTAGTCTGGTTACACAACATTAACGATAACAACACTTTAACAGCATGCGAGGTTTTCGACTTTGGTTCCAAGCAATGGTAGCAAGTGATTCCACCTCCTCATGATCATCAGATAATATACAAGCGAGCATCAAATTTTGCAAACGGATGGCTTTATTGATCTAGCCAAGATAAGACCAAGTTTGTTGCTTTTGATCTTCACATGGAGATGTTTCGAGTCGTTGGAAATCCAATTTTTACCAATGAGGCATCATCATTATCATCAGTTTAAAATATGAGCAGCATAGATGATGACCGTGCTCTTATGTGGATTTCAGAGAAAAATGGAGATGGCATGCAGCAAGTTTGGAGGGTCACTAACCACAACACAGGAGGGGCATTATTGAAAATAGATAAGATCTTCTCCTTTGACTTAAACAAGATTACTTCCACTTGGTTTGATCAATCTCATCTTTCATCGTTATTCTGTCCTCTGGCAATTTCCAAGAATGGTGACAATGTGATGCTCGCAAAACACGGTTCACAAATCTCCTTCTCTTTCAACCCCTAAACCCTACTTCTATTCACAATGGCATCTTTTCATATTCTTCTCTTCGTCCCAGTGACATTTGCCTTCTTCCTTATTTCCCAAGTTTAGTCTCTCCCTTGTAAATTAGTTTCAACTCTTTAATGTAGATTTGATTGTCATTTTTGATCAAATAAATCTCCATTTCAAAATTAGTTTAATATTTCATATTTTATCATTTCGTGTTTCAGATTCTTGCCTCTTTGCCTAAATCTATATCTTTCTATTTGTTTGAACTGTGACGCCGACGTCTATGTTTCTAGCGACACAACCATTTAACTAGCATTATTCTCGTCAACCGAGTCTCGGATCCAATAACATACTCATAACAGTTCCTTCACTTCCTAAGCCTCTGGGATCTCCACGTTCAAGAAGCCAGAGAGTGATTAGAATTTTTTTCACGACTAACTTGGAGCCAAATGCATGGTTGGAAAGCTTTAATGACATTTTATTATACCTCCAGCAGCTGAGATATGGTTATCTTTTATCACTATGGCAAGTAATCTCATCCTATGACTCCTCCCTCCACCATTTAGCACCTAAGCTAAAGTACGAAAATCTTTTGAATAGTTAAAGAGTTATAGAGACGAAAGAAGTGATGAGAGAACCTATATCACCAGCATTGAGATCGCACAAAAGGATGTGAAGGAGGCTTTATGGCTGTGGTTTTGGTTTAAAAAACAAAAGTGGTTTTGGTTTAAAAAACCAAACCGATGCTCTCTCTATAGAGACGAAAGAAGTGATGAGAGAACCAATATCACTAAATATTAACTACTTTTTTCACTATAGAGAGAGCATCGGTTTGGTTTTTTAAACCAAACCCACTTTTGTTTTATTTCAATCTTTGTTTTTCTTGTTGATTTTTCGTATTATTTTTACCAACAACATTGTTGATTCTGCTTTCTTTATATTTTACTTTTACTATCTATATCCATTGATATTAATTATTCTCAGTAAACGATATTAAGTTTTATATAAGTTAATCATATTTACACTCTAAAAAATGTGGATGTAATGTAACCCAAAGTTCATGGAATTTGAACAAATGTGTATGTTCTGTTTTCTCTTTCTTTCTTTAATATTTACCAAACAAATTTATGTTATTCATTTCGTCTTGAACGCAAAGAGAAGATATTGATTCTGGAAACTAGACATTTGGTGAGTTTAGGTGGAAGGGAAGTCTCTGCCAACTTTAGAAGACCACCACATTCAATTAAAGAAAATATTTATTAAGAATAAAAATTCACATAGAAAAATAGAGGATTATACACAATTAACAATGATACATATATCAATGATGAATTGATGATTCATATAGAAGAAAAAAATGATGAATTGATGATGATTCGATGGATAAAATTCAATGAACTACGAAGATATGACCAAATATGTTTACTTTCTTCACTGCCAAGAGCAAATGTAGTTTAGATTCTTCAGTGAATCATCTCAAGAAAATGATGTGCTAAATATATATTTTATGGGTGTTATGTGAGGACTAAGACAAACAAATAGTCATTGAGTGATGATGTTGGTCCCTGTAGTTTAACTTATATTTTATCACAATCACTTCAAATCATACACCAAACGATGACAAGTTGCCTGATAAATCATATCCAAACATCATGATATGTCCATTCTTTTTATTGTAGTGGTAGGACAAGCGTTAATCTTACTCATTTAAAACAGTTTACATAGCTTTATACATGAACATGAGGGTCACTATATATATAAAGATATCCGTCATAGAAGAATTGTATGTGATGAGAGATACATAGTAAAACAATGAAACTTCAAACTAATATTGTCCAAATATTTTCTACGTTTAGAGCACATAGTGAATGTACTTTTTTTTAGTAGATAGAGATATTCTTTTAAAATAAACAAAGGGAGTGATAAAAAAAAGGTAAAGAAAATATACAAAGGTAGAAGTAATGATGGCAAAGGAACTGCCAAAACTTTCATTTTTTTTATCATGATTTAAACAGTAATAAGTAAACATTTACAAAAATAAGCGAACTGAAAATTATATATATATATATATATATATATATATATCGCAAGTAAAACGAACGGAGAATTACAAGGTAAAAAGAAGAATGTCGAATAATATACCCAAACCATGAAAAGTTATTAAATGCGAAAAGCTTCGAAGCATACCCTATATACATAAAACTCATAAAAGAAAGAAAAAGGCTGAATTTAGAAGTTCACATCTAAAACATAAATAAATTCTTTTAGTATGGAACCCAATCATATGGAATTTATCGTAATTGAAACTTATACCCTCCTCGAAACAATTAAACGATACCATTATCTATTTTGGCAAATGGTTTCATCATGTTGATCATATCTAGTAACTATATTTTTTTTTGTCAAGCAAGCAACTGATTTCTTCTAAATGTATAGTTTGCTTTGGTTTGGTTTTCCTTGTGATATAAATTTCGAGTACGCTATTATCTATGAAAATTACTACAAAGTATGATCCATGACTGATTTCGAATATGAGAAAAATATCAATAGTATATATTGCCTCTTGATATATAATAAGAAGTAGAAGTACTACATAAGAAGAAGAAAAGGGACATTAAATGAATATTACGTTAAATTTATGTTGTCTTGTCGAGAGGAAAGATATACAAATGATAAACCCTACCCACAAATGGGGTCCCATTTCAATATCATCGTCTTGTTGCGTCGAAAAATTGGTATAATTCTTTGAAATTTTGACAAATTTGGACATAACCTGATAAATGGATAATGGAAAAATGGGTCGATGCCCATTTCGCTTTCTTTGCAGCTGTCTTTGGGGACCATCACGCTTACACTTTATAACTTTCTCTTGTCTCTCTCTATAACACTCATCATAGATTTCGCTCAAACTTTAAGCTATGAGGACGGGTGAAATGCGGTTTGTGACGACGGTTAGGCGATACAACCGCAACATACTTTTCTAAGCATTGTTTGATACTTTTACGCAGATTTGACCATGCATCAAACCACGAGATAGATAATGGGTTAATTGTACCCATTATTATTTATAAGACAAGACCAAGCCACAAGGACATACCAAAGAAAAAAACAAGAGAAAGTGCTAACAGGGCAAAAAAAAAACAAAGAAGAAGATCACAAAGAGAGGTTCTCAAAACTGGCATGAAGTGCCAAGTCTCTGTCTCTTACTCAACGTTGCGGATTTGGTCACTGCCAAAACATTCGAAAGGATTTGTTCAAATGTTAAAACTCTATAGTATATAGATTGTCAAAAAAAAAAACGATGTTTACAACAGTAATATGTGAGCATTTAGAAAAAGAAGCGGGCGTAGAAAACAATAGATCAAGTAAGATGAACGGTCAATTATATGGTAAAAATAAATTTGTCAAATAAAACATTAAAGTTTTAAATGCAAAAAGCTTGGAAGCATACCCTACATACATAAAACTCATAAAAAAAACAAAAAGGTTGAATTTAGAAGTTCACATCTTAAATAAAATAAATTCTCTTAGCATGGAAACCAATCATATGAATTTTATAGTAAACAAACCATTTATTTTTGTTCAAAATATTAGTATCAAAGACCAAAAAAATAAAAATTTTATTTTATTCAAAAACTTATGAATATGGAAATAGTATATAGTATTGCCTCTCTCTAATCAAGTTCTCTTGATCTAGTGGTTCTCATTTGGTGAGGAGTCACTCTGTTGGTCGAGACCAGAGATTGATTCCCACCAAACGCAGAATTATTAATCAGTTGGTTTGTCCACATGAATATAAACTCTTGCTTATGGTTCATTTGAATATCCGGAGAGGGGTTTATCCATATGTTGCACTTTTCCCAGGAACTTGCATATGCATGGGATCTACCCCTAAGTTATAAAAAAATAAAATAATAAATAAATAAATACTATTGCCACTCTTTTTTTCCGTTAAAAGTGTACTATTGCCTCTTGGTAGTACATATGGAAGTACCCACGTAAGAAAGTGGAATGTTACGTTAAATTTTGATGTTGTCTTATCGAAAGGATGTATATATAAAAATGATAACCCACTACCCACAAATTGGGTCCCATTTCAATTTCATCGTTTTGTTGCGTCGAAATTTGGTATGATTCTTTAACAACTTTGGACATAACTTGATGGGATAAAATGGATAATGGAAAAAATGGGTTGATGTTCCCCAACATTTCACTTTCTTCTCAGCTATCTTCATACCAAAACCATCCTTTGGGACCATCACGCTTACACTTTACCACTTTCTTTTGCCTCTCTATCTCTAACACTCCTAAAACCTTATACATTTGGCTAAAACTTAAGCTATGAATGGTTAAAACAGTTTGATTGATACTTTTATTTTATGCGGATTGAACCAAGAGGTATATATGTGGTTCATTATGTCAACGATCAAAGAAAAAACTGAAAGAAGACTAATATTATTTATGAGACAAGGCCAAGCCACAAGGACATACCAAAGAAAAAAAAAACAAGAGAAGTTATAGAGGGGTTATAAAAAAAAACAAAGAAGATCACAAATAGAAAAGTAAAACCGTAAAAGAAAAAAAAACAAATATTTACAGAACAGTTAAAAAAAAAAAACAAACCCCTTTTCTTCACCTTGTCGCTTGTTATAAGCCAAACCTTCCAAAAGTAACTAATTTTTTTTACTACCGTAGAAGCCTTTCAGTTTCAGACTCCAAACTGTAGATTCTCTCTCTTTTAACTTTTTTTTTCTCTCTCTCTCGAGGTTTTACTTTTTTACTATATGGTTCTCAAAACTGGCATGAAGTGCCAAGTCTCTGTCTCTTACTCAACGTCGCGGTTTTGCGTTTTGCGAAAGCCGGTCCAAGTAACTCTTGGAACCTCTCCAAGAACAGAACCCATTCGTCTTCTTTCATGTCTGCTACTTTCACAAAGCTTGCACTCACTGGAAGCTGTTCGTTTGCGCTTTTGTGACCAGACGAAGTGTTCTCGGATTTGCCTCTTGTTAAAGGTTTTGTGTTTTTACGCCCCATGTCACTAAGATGTGTGTTCTTCATGGAAGTCGAAAGCTTTGAAAGAGATGGAGCTTTGTCATGAAAAGCAGCAGAACTAAAAAAACTGTCTTTCATGGTTGTGATCATGGGGACAGTATTTTCAGTATTGTCTTCTTCATCATCATCATCATCTTCTTCTTCCTTGATGCTTTCTTCGAGCTTTCCGAGTGAAGAACGTCCGTTTGAAAAAGGGTTTTTCGTGAAGTAGTCATCGGTTAATTGTATCTTGGAGCCGTAAACTGATTCTAGTTCATCACAGTCTAGATCAAACTGAAACTCTGCTTCTCCTACTACATCTGACCGTGGTGAGAAAACATCTCGTTCAGTAACTGATCTCTTGGCTTCAATACACACAACCTCGAGTTCACTTGGCTCCTCTTCTCCTGGTCGAAACTCCCGAGTCATCATCTCACCAATCTCCGCAAGACACAGCCCGTAAGCAGCAGCTTCTTTGAGGAAAATAGTACAGAGAACAAGAACACGAAGACACGCCTCTCTAATCATTGGAAGTTCTCTTCTAAGCATGTCACAGTCTTTCAATGGATCAAGACTTTGTATGTAGTCAAGCTCTTCATCAGAGAAAGGTAATGATGCCTGAGGCCAATGAATCCATTCGAAATAAGGATCCTCTAAGGTTTCTGGCAAGCAAAGGCCATGGTCTATTGGAATAAGCTCTACGTGACCAAACATTCTGACTCCATCGAGCTTCTTCACCAAAAGATTCCCACCATGACGGTCTGTGTTGAAGATCCTTATATCCAGTATACCAATACGGTGCACAGAAGCTACAGGGAAGCTTGAAGTGCCGTGATCGCTTGCATCGAAATCATGAGCCACAAACTTCTGAAAAGAAGCAATCTTACTAACTAGCTTCTTCTCCCGAGGCTTGTTCCCTTTCACCCCATCGTTGACATTGAATACAGAATGAGTTATCTTCACAAGAGCAGTGGGAGGCACATTAGCAAACCGATTATAATCAAGAAGATAAGCTGCAACTTCTCTAAACCCAGTTTCCCCAACTCGTACTGAAGACTTTAAGCCAGGTTGACCAAGGGCTTTCCCAACAAAGCCTTTCGGATTATTAGGTGCAAACGGCTCTTCATCAGTCGGCTTGACAATCGCAACGCTCTCACCCCTTTTGTTCCTAAAATAGTAAGCACCTCCAAGCCCACTATGAACAGGAAGTGGTTCAACACCCATCTTCATCGCCTTAACAATATCCTTCACCATATGTTTAACAATCGAAAAGCAATCCGAATGGCCTAATATCTCAATAGGACCACTTCGATCTTTCTGCTGCAAATCCCTCCCAGTAGGCGAAAGACAAGGAGTAGACGAGCTTCGATGCATAAAGTTCCGTTTAAGAAGAAGCGGCGAATCATTCCTCACAGCACTCAGATCATTCGTCAACACCATATCTCCATAAGTCAAAGAGCTTTCTTCAGTAGGGAAATTAAGAGCAATCTGAAGCCTTCTTTTAACAGTATGAACATTATCACTACGATCCAACTCCATACCCAAAACACAACCAGTTTCAGTTTGTACAAAAACTCTTCTCCCTGAAGATTGTCTCTGTAACTGTTGATGATGATGATGTTTATGATGCTGCTGCTGCTTCCCTTCCATCTTATTAGCTCCACTAAGGGGAGTCTTAAACACTGCTACTGCCATTTGTGTCTGAACAGGACTGTCTAAGTTCCTCGACATGAAACACAAAGAGAAACCAAAAAAGGTCTCTTTTTGTAAACAACAGAAGCAGTAGCCAAAGAGAGACCTTCTAACACGAGCAGCCGAACAGAGCAGCAGAAGAAGGAGATGATAATACCTAAACCGATCATGAAACGCTAAAGAACACACACACACACAGAGCTTTCTATACACAAAGAGCCAGTTTTTATCACTTAAAAACTCGAGCTTTGAGAATGAATTTGATCTCAATTGCTACATCAGGTAAGCCATGATTAGAAGAAATCTGCAAACAAACAAAAACAAAAACAAAATCACAAATCTAACAGATCTATCAGAAACGATCACAAATCTCTATACTTAGAAACATTCCTAATCATTCTCAACACAATAATCTCACTAATTTTAGATCCTGATCCAAGAAATCAATGAGCTTAAGACGGGAACTCACCGGAAAAAGCAAGATCTGAAAGAAAAATCAAAACTTGAGGCGAAACAATCGAGGATACGAAATCGTCAATTCATCATCATCGTCGTCTTCAAAAGCAAGCACATGGAAAGAGAGAATCTTTTAGGGAAGAGATAACGATGGAGGAAGCAAGGGATCGAAGGAGAAAAGAATCAAAAACTCAGTGACTGATCCTTAGCCGCCTCTTTCTCGCTATGTGTGTGTGAGAGAGAGTTTCGCTGCCTCCTTCGTTAATTCACTCTCTTCTGAGGAAAGAACGCTTTTTAACTCTGATGATCTCTGGGTAATGTCACTCTGGTTAAATTTTACTTAACCATGGTTTGAGTTAATATTTTCACTAACCTTATTTATTGGATAATTGATATAAAATCTATCCTTATGACACGTCATCTTATTATTTTAATTTTTGTTACTATAGTTTCTAAATTCTAATCTATAATTAGAATTTTGTTTATTTTGTTTTCTCAAGCTAGATTGTGATTTGGTGTTGTCGTAGTTTTTACTTCTTATATTCCGAGGAAAATAAATATCTATTGTAAAACTTCTTTTTTTTTCCTTTACCAGATCTAAATGATTTTCTTATTCTGACAAAAACAATTATTTCCTTTTTTATTTATTTAATATATTTCCAAAGGAAAGTGTAATTCGGCTTTTTGGCATTTCATATTTTCTTTTGTCATTACTAGATCAAGTTTAAGTTTTTGTAAAATTCATATTTTACTCTTACTTTAATATCTCATTTTCTCTTTACTTTTTCATTTTTTTTAAAAATCTATGGTAAAATTAAAATTGAAATAAAGACAAATGTGAGCTTTATTTATAGAAAGTTTCTTTAGTTTTCATTCTACTTTTTTCAACAATTAGCTCTAATCTGTAGTTTAGAGTTTAGAAAATAACTAAAGAGTACTTGGAATATAATTATTACCCATTTTTCAAGCTGACATATAGTACATGTTTTCTGCTGTTTTTTATTTTTATGAATCACTACGGAAAAGACGTGCGATCTCACCAAATAAAAGAGTTGAAAAAATGAAAATATATCATTAAAGACACAAAAATAAATATTAAATGACTCACTGAGAAACATAAAACGAAAAACAAGGAAGTAAATAGGAGTCATAAATTGATAGGTAAAACAGTAAAAATGAACATTCATCATCGTCCGTCCTCCTCTTTAGAAGAGTCTAGAACAGGCCAAGAGAGCCGTTCGATTAGATTCCCATGAACCCTTGACCGTCAGATCTGGGGATGGTGTTCGTGGCAGAGGATGAGAATGCCGACGTGCTTTTTTTAAGGATCTAGTGGTAACATGGACCTACGAAATTGGGTCTTATAACTAAAAAGCCCATTATCACAATCCAGTAAAATTAAAACTAATGGCAACTTACAAGTAATTAAAATTATTAATTTCATATATTACAAATGATTCCATATACACCAGATACTTGAAATAACTAAAACGTCTAAATCTTAATATATTTTTAAAATATTAATTAATTAAGATGATTTTTTTGGGGTCCATATCTTATTTAAAAGCTAACTGAAGAGTAACCAATGAACAAAACAAATGAATCTAAATATTTAATTGAAAAAGTCTTAAAAAATAATACCAATTTAATTATGAAGTCCATTAGGTATGGAATGAATAAAGCGACTACAATGGCACTTTGAAGTCCACATGAGAGTAATAGTGAATCATAATATATAATGAGATTAAACCACTTTGGACAGGAAAGATCTTGTCTCCATAATGCAAAATTCAGCTTTGAACACTTTTGACTATTAAAATGATTTTAAATTCAGAAAAATAAAGACACATTAAGCATTAATAATAGTACATGATCCTGACCAAAAAGAAAAAAAAATAGTACATGATCCTATATCCATGTGCAGTAGTGTCTTCCCATTAACTCTACTAAAACATTCATGGGAAATAATATTTTTTTTCTTAAACAAATCATTCTGAAAAACAAATGTCAAAAATTAGTTGAGGCTATATGAAGATTACTTCGGATCAGAATTGTTATCAAGCTAAAACAAAGATTTTGCAAATGTGACAAATTCATAGTCACAAAATTTGGCTAAGTTCACTCCAATTTGTAAACTATAAGCAAATCAATGAGCTTCTTAAGCAAACATGATTCAATAATCAACATATAAATGAATAACACTCACCTATACTCTGTTCCATTATTACCTAAAGCCATCTGATTTGTAACCAGTAGTCACCACAAGAACATTGTCCATTTTCGAAATGATGGTAACGAATTGGATCTCTAATAACTATACCGTGGTTTTCAAGCTTCGATACGAGCTTGCAAAACACATGACAATCCCCACATATTCTCAGATTCTTTCTGATCCTAATGACTTTCCCAAAAGCTAATGTTATCAAACCAAAGGCTAAAGCTAGTTTCTGGCTGTGATGTCTAAGAGAATCTTCCATTTGTTCTCCTTCAAGATCTTGTAGCACAAAGTTTGTTTCAGGAACATAACCAATCTATGGATCAATTGGTTCAGCTTCTTATTGACTTGAATAATCTGTGGATGAGATTCATCTCCAATGATAAAAGCATGAATCTTTTTGTTCACTTCAATCCAGCTACATCCAGGTTCTTTCTTGATTCCTTTGTCTCTCATCCCTGTTCGTATATCTTCAACACTGTCCCATTTCTGAGAGTTTGCATATATGTTAGACAACACTGTGTAAGTTCCTGCATCTTCGGGATCGAGTTCTATGACCTTTTTAGCTGCATATTCCGCTAGCACCATGTTTCCTTGAACCCTACAAGCACCAAGCAGAGTTCTCTATGTTACAGCATCTGGCTCACACTCCATTTCGTTTAACAGCTTCACTGCATCGTCTAGCTTTCCAGCTTTTCCTAACAGATCAAGCATGCAACCGTAATGTTCTCTCCCTGGATCGATTCCATAAAGTTTCTTCATCGATCTGAAGTAATACCAACCATCTTCTACTAGCCCCGCGTGGCTGCAAGCAAAGAGAACCCTGACAATCGTAATGTAGTTTGGCTTCGTTCCAGAAGATTTCATACGCTCAAACAACTTCAATGCCTCCTGACTATAACCATTTTGTGCCAAACCTGAAATCATAGTGCTCCATGTAATCACATCTCTCTCTTTCATCTGGCTGAACACACGACGAGCATCCTCCAAGCTCCCACATTTGCAATACATATCAACGAGTGCGTTGTTGAGTATCAAGTCTTGGTCATATTTCACAATATGAACATGAGCTTGCATCCCCAGCTCCAACAGAGCAAAACCAGTGCAAGCCCTTAATACGCTAGTCAACGTAGCCTGCTCTGCAATGAAACCAGCTCTCTTCATCCTCTTAAAAAGCTCCAAAGCTACATCGCTTTTACTGTTCTGAGCAAAGCCACCAATAATCGAGTTCCAAACAATCGCATCACTCGTAACCATTTCATCGAAAAGCGAAAGAGCATCCTCCGGCTCACCCAGTTTAGCAAACACATCAATCAAAGCACTCCTAACAAAGACATCAGACTCCAATCCCACAATGAAGCATTCTAACATTAGACATGCCATTGCAAGCTCTCAAAACCGAAGAGCAAGTATACACATTAGGCCTCACACCATCTCTCAACATCAAAACCAAAAGCTCTAAAGCCTTTTGGTGAAGTTTACACTTTGAATAAGCAGAGATCATTGTAGTCCAAGAAATAACATTCCTTTCAGGCATTTGATCGAACAGTTGGTGAGCATCATTCAAAAGATTGAATTTTACATACATATTGATTAGAATATTAACCAGAAACATCATTGGTTGATGACCATTGAAGTATAAATGACGACAAATTCCCTTCATGAACAGCTCTATGAGATAAACAACACTTGATAAGCTCAGAATAAGTTGCAGAGTCTGCCCAAAGGCCATGACTTTGCAATGAATCCATTGCTTTCATAGCTCTGGGAAGGTCTCTCTGGTAACAGACTCTGGTAAATTCGTTAAGAAGATGAGTTTGATCAGTGAAGCTATTATAAGAACAGCGTAACGTGAGGACTGGTCTAATGAGTTTGAGCTTTGTCATTACTGAGTTCATCGTCTCCACCATAAACTTTGCAGCTCTTTAAAACAGTAACTAGATTTGGTATTCAATTTTCCGGTTTACTAAGGTTCTGATTTGGCATTTTGGTTTAGTAAAACCGAATTGGCATGATGTTTAATTTGACAAGTTAACTAAATTCAAATTTGGTAACAAAGACACCAGAAGAAGAGGTAAGATGTTCGAAATAGTTGAAATTATAACTTATGTTTCCAACAAGAAACACACTAGAAAGTTAGATAAAATATACTCTCTAAATCGCAAAGTTAAATAAACTAATGGAGAAGACATAAGAAGAAAGTTTCTTTAGACAGCTTCTGGTTGAATGAATGGGTTAGCGATTTCTTCAGTGCCATCGGTTGGTGAGACAAGCATCACCGCTGTTCCACGGCAAATCTAAACGAAACAAACAAATCGTGGTGATTTAGAATCTAAACTATGAAACTACATTAGAAGAAACAAGATGCCAAAAAAATGTAACCAGAAGAAACAATGCTTCTTATTTGTGTTATATAATGAGTAGAAAACAAAGTTTATGAGGCATACGATTAAACCAAGGCGTCTCGTCTGGTCTGTAGTCTTCAAAGGATCATCATGATCTGGTTAAACATAAGACAAGGGTCATCATAATATTGTAAAGATGATGGAAATGATATGACATTTCTAGTATCAAAATAGATAAAAAAAGAACAATATATTATCCTATTTATAACACAACAGAGCATGATTGAGCAACCAAAAAGCTTCTCTTTCGCACCTATCTAATCAAAATTTATTAACTCTTCCAATAGCAACCATGGAGACATTTCTATGGAGCAGAGCAACTGAATCGAACGAGATACAGAGATTTTCTTATTTATAGGCAGATTCCACTAGAGAATTGTAGCACAGATGCACACACATACACATGGATCCAGATGGCATAAACTACACATTTCATATTGCAAAAAACAGCCTAACAAAATCAATGCAATAGATATATAGCTGAGAAGAACAATTTGAATACACATTAAGACAATGCAAGAAAAGAGATAGATACCTCGAACGAATTCTACAGCTTCATCAAGAACAAGATTGAGCAACTGATCATAACCTTTTAGTGTTCCAGTGACTGCAAAAACACACACATAAAGCATAGCAATCATCAAATCTCAGAGAAACAAACATTGAAAAATACCATCTTTATATAATCATAAAAGCTTCATTGTACCTTGTCTACCACCAGTGAGCTTAACTTGCACACCCTTATCCACAAACTTTGCCAAATCCAAAACCGTTTCCTTTCTTCCAGACTGTGAACAAAAAGAAAAAAAGAAAAAAATGAACTTTAAAACTAAGCTTGTTTTGATAACACCAAGAGTTCACTCAAATCATAATAAAAAATGATACTACTAAACATCAATTTAGGATATCAAATTTACCATGTTAGAGCAGAGTCTTCAACAGAATATTCCCCAAAGAAAACCCTAGAAATCTGCAAGAAACGGAAATCAAATTGGTTCAGACTAAATAAAGTTATGATATTACAATGAACTTCAACGATTGTATTGAAGATCACTGCAGGTCTATAACACTCAAAATTAGGGTTTGACTCCAGCTCAAAATTAGGGGTTTTAAAATAGGGTTTTGCAATATCTATACCAGAAATTTTGGAAAGTTCACTCCATTTTTCTAGAAAAATCGATGAATTGAAACAAGAAGTCAAAATCGGAAGATTTGAAAAAAGTATAGGCAAATCAATGAAGTTGAGAAGCAAACGCAGATTTGACTAATCTAGAAAGGGATGAAGAAACCTCACCGTCTTCACCGGGAAACAAAGATCTGAAAACTTTGGGCCTCAGAGAAAAATCGGAGAATCTCAGTCAAATTTACTGAGCCCTAGTCGCGCCTCTCGACTTTCTTCTCTAGTGACGCTTTTTAATTCCGGTCATGGTTTAAAATCTCTAACCGCGGTTCGAATCCTAATGGTAACACGTCAACATATTATTTTACTTTTTCACATTTCACGATCAAAGAAAAGCTAATCTTATTTACCCAACAATAATCAATAACCAATCCACACAATATCTTATTAATTTTTTTTAATCTATTTTGAAATTAATGTGTTTTTTAGACCAAGACCAACGCACATATTTTTGCCGTATCAAACATTTAATTTTAAACAAAAAAAATAAAAAAAATTAGCAAAATCGTTTGATACGTATCAGTGGGAGGAACTGATTGATACGTATGAACCGAACACGCGGCGGTTCTCTATTGGACTGTATATCATAAGTGTAGAAGATAATTTTTTTTCATTTCATTTGTCAATTTTTTGTTTCTCCTCTCTCCCTTCTCTTTAGAACTCCATATGAATCTCACCATTAGACACATAAATATTAACAGTCTCTAATCGAATCTCAACTAATTAATTATTATTAAACATATAATTCAATTAAGCTAATGATATTCTAACCAAGCTCTTGGTTGAGGATGCTCTTAACTTTTATGACAAACGATTGTAAATATATCAGAAATAAAGTTTCCCAAAAAAAAAAAAATGATGGCAAAACATTAAGGAATTACCTTTACTATATAGCAATATATGATGATGGTGCATCAATAATCGGATTTGGAACTTTTCGAAACATCTCCATGTGAAGATTAAAAGCAACCAACTTAGTCTTTTCTTGGCTTAACCAATAAATTCATCCGTTTACAAAAGTTGGTACTTGGTCGTTTATCCGATGGGGAACCAAGCGTCAATAGCTCGGTTGGTACCGATTCTAAGCAGGGACTTAAAGGTGGTGGGATCAAATGGCGTTTGGGAGGGGTTCCAGTTACATAGTCTGTTCCCAATCTTGGCTGAAATCCTTGGAACATGTAGTTGTCTAAAGAATTATATTCTAGTTGAATCTTGGCAAGAGGGAGAGTCTGAGACCATCTCGTAACTGGGTTTATTTTAGTAAATAATTGCTCTTTTCAAGTTCTTACGACCAATGAAGCAAACAAGACCATCAAGACTACTGCTAACTACAAACTCATCCACTTCATGTTCATCACTAGCAATGTTAATATGATATTTTTCTTCTTCTTCCACTAAACAAGCCGAAGACCACTCCAACCTTATCGTCTTTAGAGCAATGTGTGGCACATCATCACTGTCTTTATCAATAGAGAGACTGAAAAATTTAGGGTCCTTGGTTTTCTGATGCATTAAAAAGTTATTATACTCGTAGTAAAAATTTAATTAGCATTAAAAATAGTTGGTATAATCTCCGATGGTATGTAATTGTTAAATTTAATCAAAATTGAAATATATGTGTTTCTTTAACTTTGTATAATCATGACAAACAGTTTAATTATCTCGCATAAGAAAACATCATTTTTTGCTACATTGCCTCAATAATTTTATTTATTTAGTAAAGCATGCATCCAAACTACTTAGTTTTTGGAGGCAATATGGCTTCTTTTACTTCCGTTGCTTTATCTCCAATATACTTAGCCATTTTTTTGCTCATATCTATCGTTAAATCTATGACTTCATCGGCTCTTTCAATAATAAAGTTTTTAGCTTTATCCGTCAACGAAGCGGTTTCTTTCTTCGTCTCTTTGCCTTTCTCCGTCACAAACTCCGACGTAAATTGAGCAATCTCAGCCACATTGTCGATTGCTTCACCAGCTTTCTCCAAAATGTAGTCTTTTGCTCTCTCTATATGATCTTTAACTTCTTGTCCTTTCTCAGCAGACACATGTCCCACTTCACTTCCCTTCTCCTTCACGTACTCGGAAGCTTTCCGTCTTTTATTTTTGTTTTTATGACAATTTTACAAAATTATTACGATGAAAAAATGAGGATTTAACTATTCTTTATATTAGCTGTTGATATATTTATCTCTAAATTGTGTTATATCAAGTTTTTCTTCAAGTTTGTATGTTTATATTTCTAAATTTACCCTAAACAAAGCTACTAATTTCTTTTTAAAACAAATAAATAAAAAATTGATTAAATTTGAAAACAAATGACTAAAAATGTGATGGTGAAACATACAACTATGAACTATCTCATAATGTTATCATTTTTCTAATCACTTTTTTATAGTATCAAAAACCCAATGGTCACTAAATGATATGATCGTCTACGATTTGTTTATGTAGTATGATATAAACAAAGTATCTCCAAAAAAAAAGACTTACGAGGCATCATCGAGCCATTTGGGGTCAAGCTTTGAGTTTCCATCACCTTTGACGGCTGTTGGAACCCACGACTTCTTGCGTTGATGAGCTTCAGTGATCACATTCTTCCGGCCAACTCTCATTACAGCTCCACCGCCAACGCCGCTTCTCTTGCCTCCGGTGATCAAGATCGAAGAACCTAAACCACTAAGCACAGCTCCGGAGATCGACATCGCCATGAGATTGTCTTTCTTTTCCTATCTAAAATGTGAAAAAGAATAAAAGAGTTTATTTTTTAAAGGGACAAAATGTTAACTCTTAACTCGTATCAATTGTCTAATAACATTTTAAAATAAAAAGTAACAAAACAAAGAAGGAAAAATAGAGAATGGTGTTTAAAAATTGGAAAGAATTAAACAGAAGTGCGTACATGCCGATCGTGTGTTTATGTATGGTTTTGCCAATCTTAAAATGGACTATATATAGATTAAACATTTTTTAATATTTATAGATTTGATGTACATATTGACATAGACGGTCTAATAAATTTATAGGCCCTGTGCCAACAAAAAAATTTTGGTCCTTTTACTATACTAATTTATTTTTTTTTGAATTTAAACCCTAATTAGATCTTAAAAATGACCCAAAAAATTTTGGACCCTAGCAAATGCTCCACTTACACACCCCATCAAACGCCCCTGCATATTGAGACGAACACGTACATAACTTTTGAATAAGTTTGTTAGATGAGCTAGAGAGTTTGCAATGTTTTCTCTTTCAATTCGGTTTTAAATCGGGACTTGTTACAAACATTTTCTTTAACTAGACATCTCCTCCTACGATACCATTCATCTTTTTTAATGACCAATCTACGAACCCATCCTGAGTAATCATCGAGCCTAAACTCATGGATCTTAGTCCCAGGGAACAACCTAGGAGTGCTCTCCTTATGGAGAAAGATAACAAAGACGGTTTTAGCCACGATCACGAACATCCACAAGATGAAAATGAAGAAGTGGATTCTAAATAGACAATCAGATTTGAAGTAAGCTGCGTAGAATCCAGTGAGACACATGGCGAACAATGAGAAGCTGACGAAAATTCCTGGAGTTGTGACAGATCGGTTACATTCATCGGTCTTGTAATGTAATGTTATGACGGTTACGAACCAGAAAGTGGCTGTGACGAGGAAGATTGCGTTTGAGATCAAGAAAATGGTATTGAATGGAAATGAGATTGTCTTGAACCATGATAATGATGAAGGTTCTTCTTTGATTTGTTCTTCTTTATTTTTCATCATTATTATGTTAATGTTGAAAAACGTTGAGAGAGAGAAATGGGTCAAGTTTATTAAGAAGATGAATAATGACGAAGGAATGAAGAGTTCGAAGCTGACTTTTTGCGCAAGATAGGTTTAGGGTTTGTAGCTTGTGATTTAAGGAACACATGAAACAGAATGAAACCTAATAATAGATGACTTTGTCTGTTTTCTTTTATTTGTTTGTTAGTTTATTGTTGACCCAGTTTGGTCAAATGATCCATGGATTTTTTTTATAACTTCTCTAGAATATCTTTTTCACCTTTAAATACAAAAATGTAAATTAAGATTATCAAAATATTTCCGAAAATCATATTGAGAAAAAAGAAAAAGAATAACTGTAAAACTCCAACTACAAAATAATTAAATATGATAGTACTAAAATAAAATTTTAAACAAATTAGGGATGAAAACATGAATCAGAAATAATTTTGTAAATTTTCAGATAAGTAAATGTAATCGTCAAAACTATAAAATAAAATAGTTCTGGATAACTTCCCTAGATTATCAAAATATTTCCGATAATCTAACTATAAAATATATTTTCTTATACGTGACTCGGGCTCGGCTTAGTTAATTCAAGAAAATATTTTTTTTAAATTACTCCCATGTATAACCAACTCAACCACCATGTTACAGTAATGCAGTACGTGACACGAAGAGCAAATAAGCTCAAACCCCAAACCAGAGTTTGTGTGTTTTGCTCTATCCTTGTCGGCCATTATCATTTATTAAACTATATTTTAAAAACTAACACAGACATGTTCCGTTAATTACAATAATATCGCCAAAACTTGTTCCTCAATATTCCCAAAGAAAAAAAAATAGTTCTTTATCAAAAAAAAAAAATATTCCCAAAGAAACTAATTACGTTACTATAGCCAATTAACCATCCTAGCAAATAATTAATTGATTGATCTAGCTAAAAATTTTAGTAGTTATTTAAAAATAAATATAATGTTTCATGGACTTAGAGGTAGAGACTTGTTGTGAACTGGTCGTCTTCTTCTAAACTTTGGATAATCCATCGATAGATATTTCGATAGAGTATTCTTCTCTTCTTCTTCACTTAATTTCTTCTCTTCATCCTTAGATTTTCCTGGAAATTTTTTTTTTTAAGATTTAATACAAATCAAATTGAAAATTTCAGAGAATTCGAATCTTTTAGTTTTATTTAAATATTTTTATGCAGTTAGATGCTCCTGCAAATTACTTATATTTTATAACCATCAACTAAAAGACAAAATTCTGAAGAAGAAAAAAGAACACTAATGAACTTTTTTTGTTAATAACATTGGTAAACCTTTTCTTCTGACATGGTCAAAGGTTCACATGTTTGACTTATAAATGTATTCTTTGGAATTCACTTGACTATAGAAGTGTGCTCATGACTCATAACTCATGACTCATAACTCATGACTCATGACTCATGATGTTTGCTACTTAATTACCCATTTATTTTAAGGAACAATAAATTCTCTGACTAATTAATTATATATTAAAACAGCTCATGATTTCCAAATGATTGATCTACAACTTACCAGAAGAAGTGACTCGAAGTTGTTCGCTTGAACCTTCATGAACTGTTGACTTCATCACCTATTCATTTGCAAAAGAGAGATAGAGATTTGATTAGAAACTTTCCATATAATTAAAATACGAGTTTTAAGGAGAAAAAAATATGACATCAATACACGAATTAGTATCTTACATTTACATGTTCAGCACTAGAGATGATCATGAGCTTCCGTGATGCCATTTTAATAACGATCTGTTCGCTTAAATCTGTTGTGTAGTAACTAAAGTCAGTTAGTTCTAAGAAAAACTCGTTATAAAAGAAAAAAGAAAGAAAGAAAGAACATAATCACCTTGGCTATTAGATAAGTAGTGAGGGTTGAGTTGTAGAGAAGAAGTTGGAGTTAAAAGCAATAAAATAGCTAATGCACAAAGCAAGAAAGTGACTCTGCAGATTAGCTTCATATTCTTCAAGTGATTGTAGATAAATGAGAAGCTTTTTGTGCTATCTTTCTTTTTCTTCTTCTTCTTCTCTTCTTTTATATCAACCAAAAGAAACTTATCCCACACACACATATGTATGTATCTATCTATCTATATATATATATATATTTATATAATATATTTATGTGTGTATGTGACATAGAGAGAGTACACGAAACACAAAAGTTGGAGTTCCAAAAAAGGTTTGAAGATACGATTTACTAAGAATATATATAAACTAAGGTTTAAAAAGGGGTTCACGCCATTGAGGCTCGTTCTCGGGGTTGTTTGTCTTGGGACAAACACAAGTTTGGCATTACACTTCATCAAATCCAATTTGTCGAGTCTTTGCCTTGCTGTCTTTTTTTTGTCTCTTTTCTCTTATATCCCACGTTCTTGAATTTCTTCCATTTTCCATTCACTTTTTCCTTAAAATTTTCATATATATTATCATCTTACACAAGATACATGTATATATAGTGAGAGTGCCAAAATTGAATAATATATCTTTGAAACCCTTCATCAGTCATGTAAATTATCTTGATGTATCGTCTGAGACTATACATCCTCTTGAGATGCTAGATGAATACCATATATAATGATATTAAAATAATATTTTTGTGTATATATGTTGTCGTCGGAAAAAAATTGTTTTACCATTCGTTCAGTCGATTGCGTAAAATGCAAACACAATTACAAGAAATGCTTTAGGCCGATTAGAAAATTCGATAAATGAACTACTCGACGGCGAATTAGTTAAATGTTAAAAACCCATATCACTTTCTAATTATCGAAAACAAAATAACAAGAAGATGTACGGATACAAATCCAAAACTCCTTAATCTAAAAGTTAAAAAAAATTGCAAGGACAATTATTATTCACAAGTATTTTTATATTTTATGCATTTTCATATAAATTTTTCTTTACTTTAACAAATATAAATTTCAAAGATTTAAGTTTATTGACAATATGGATTATATTTTATTTATGCGTGTTTCTCCTTGCAAGTAGGTAAGGTATAAACAAAGTTGTTGAGAGTATCACATC
The DNA here is from genome assembly GCA_028015245.1 of Cardamine occulta. NCBI lineage: Eukaryota > Viridiplantae > Streptophyta > Magnoliopsida > Brassicales > Brassicaceae > Cardamine > Cardamine occulta. The sequence continues at coordinate 4,917,649 of CM051379.1, read as the reverse complement.
ATATTTGCCTAAACCCTTTGCTCTTTTCCCTTATCTTTTCTCTCACTTTTTGGAGATTCACACGCTTAAGTTGCTTAACATAAAAGCACTACCCAAATGGGTGAAGATGAGAACATCACTTTCTCGTTTGTTACAAAACACCTTGGCTAATAGCATCATTGATCTTACTACGTCTTAAAACGTTTCAACTCCAAAAAAAGTCAATTACCTAATAACATATGGTCCAATTAATGGTTTATTCAAGTGATACTCTCAACAACTTTGTTTATAAAACCATTGGACCATATGTTAGTAGGTACGTAATACGGGATCGCAAATTTTATGCTTTTCAAAACAAACGAAGATCCGATATGCTCCGAGTTTTATAGGACAAAACCAACTAGACAATACTAAGTAAAACCTGCAAAATCTGTTCCTAATGTGACTTACAATGAGCTGGCTCGCATGACAATTGACAACAACATTAAGATTGCATTTAATAATACTATATGAGGCCAATCAGGAAGGTCTACTAGCTTATAAGATAGGACTGGATTATTCCATCACTACACTTCTAATCACAATCATGAAACTCGTGTGACCAACGGATAAATAAAACACTCATTCAAATTCTGACTAAAGATTTACATGAATAACCAAAAATATATATAAATATATATATGTATATATAAACTTGAGGACAGCTATACATAAATATAAAAGAAAAAGTTAAATTATAATTGATATAAGTGAAACAACAGCTAGACAATGGTCTTGAAATCGCTGAGAGTAGAGACACATGTCTTGGAACATGGAAAAGAAGTTGACCCAATTTGTTGTAATGTTTGACCAAATGACATTGAACTGTGGGAAAATACTTGAAACCATAAACCATAAATGAAATTAACACTGAAACATAACTAACATATACATGAATGAAAAAAAAAAAGACATTATAATAAACGCATCGGTTACATAAACCCAACCAAACCAATCTCAAAAGCCCTAAACTGTTAAACCCAAAATAATAAACTAACCAAAATGCCAAATACACACCATGGCACATAACAACTATAAAATCTCTCACCCAAAAAAAAAAAAAAGAAAAACTATTTACTTTCAGTATTTAAAAAAAAAAACACACTAAAATAAAATTTCAGAAATCTTCTTCATCTTACTCTGTGCTTCAAAGTAAAAAGCTTCTTTAGGACTAAGTTATGGAGAAAAGACATCAAGAGAATCTACAGCAGAGAAGAACATGTTTCCATCCTTTTTGTCTTCTCTTATCAGCTTTAGCCATTCTTACAGGACTACTGTTCCATTCTGATTGCAATCTGCAACAACACAAAAGCATCAAAATTATCAAAAGGTTTATTATTTACAAGTCTTACAAAGTGATGAGATGAGATCAAGAACCAAAGCACAATACATTGGGAAAGCAAAGGATCTTCCACTAGTTGTGCTTGCATCTGATCGAACAGAGAGGCTTCCAGAGAATGCAATTGGTCCTGAGTATGTTATATGACCTGAAATTGAAACTGATTCTGCTGCTGAGAAACTTGTCTCTCCAAATCCATTTGGGAAAAGTTTATCGTCTTCTAAAGAGTTTTCCACTACGTGGTTTTGCAGTAGTTGATTCTCCATTTCTGGCTTTTCAGGTTCGTTGCAAGTTTTGTTTAGTTCTTGAGATGTTGTAGAAACAGAGGAAAGCTTCTCCTCTGTTTTCTCAAGCTCCGTGGTTTCTAAGCTCCTTTCTTCCTTATCCTGCAGGCACACATCAACAAGTTAGAAACTTTTGGATTTAAAAAACTGAAACTTTATTTGATGGTACAGATTAATGAAATGTATTATTGCCTGAAGCTGAGGAAGAGATTGTTCTTCAAGTCTATCGTCATTGTCGATACTGTTGAGAGATTTTAGTTCATCTTCTCTTGATAATATATCTCCCAAGGTTAAAGATTCCGTTAAGATATCTTCTGATGAAATAACAACTTCGTCCTTCGAGTTCTCATTCGGTTCAATCGCGTGCATAGGCAAATCCTTGGCTTCATCCATCACAATCAAATCCTCTTGATTGATATTGTTAGTACCTTCAGCATCAGTAAAATCTTCTTTTGAAGATTCTTCAACAACTTGGTCTATCTTATGCTCATTACAAAGCTCAGAATTATCAACCTTACTGTTGTCATCATCATCCAAGGACTTAGTTTCTAAAGGATTCACATTTGCTTTCTCTGCTTTCATCAAATCTTCTGAGCTACACTTAACAGAATCTTCCTCTCCAAATAAGAACTTTTCTTGAACAGGCACACCTTCATCGACGCATATATCTTTTACGACATGATAAGTACTCTCCTTGTAACAGACTACAATCTCAGGTAGATCACATGCCGTCACATTCTTGTCCATGTAGAAAACCGGATCAACAATAACATGACTAGTATCTGTAGTCTCCTTTCCAGCTTCATTAGAGTCTCCACAAGAATTGGATTCCAAAGTGTTTCCATCACTCTCTTTATCCCAATCGTCTCCGGTTCTTGTATCATAGAACAACTCACACACATTGTTGTTGTTTTTTCCATTCTCTAGAATCTTTACCTCTTCATCTTCCCAATTCTCTTCAACGCATTGTTGATGAAGCTTAGATTCATCTTTACAACTCTCTACCGAATTACCAAGCGCATAATCATTTTCTGCAAATGAAATAACCACTTAAAAGATCATAAAAGCAATAGAAAATTCACAAGCTAAAGCATTTTTTTTACCTGCTCGCATCGTTCTAAGATCTTGCATAAATAGAAGAGTTCTTTAACAAACCAGTGCTATAGCTTCAACAAACCAGTGCTATAAATGATCTACATATCCAAAGGAAGAATCTTTATCAAGCATGACCCATAGAAAAGAGCCAGAGAACAAGAATGAAATTGCAAAGAGAAGACAAGTATAAGCAAACTTCATTCTAGAGAATAGAATCTAATTATCTAAAGTTGGATATAGAAGCAACCTCTATATGAAGAGTTGTTCAACGAAGCAAATGGGCCATGAAGATTGTGACAGAAACAAACCTTACATAGATACATAACTTAACATATGGTAATAAGTCACACATGTGAAAGATTCTTTTATTATTTCCTCAAGTCCAAAAACAAAATCATCATGAAGTTTAAACAGATAATAAAAACAGCAAAAAGATGCAATCAACCACTACAATGACCACTTTCCAACTTTTTTGCTAATTTAAAGAAAATGACATTTAAATAAAAAGATGTAATGCCATAGTAATACGCAATCTGGATTAAGTATAACAACAATTGTAAGAACTGATTTGTTGCAAATTAACAATCAATGATATGTATAAATCATGGTTACACAAATGTGGCAAAGTTTTATCAATAAGCAAAGAATGAAGAATCTTTAGCAATGTTATAAGAAATAGGAAAAAAAGAGACAAAAAGAAGAAAGCTTTAAACTTTTCTCACAAAGCTTACACAAGCTTTTGTTTCAAACAGCTGCAATGCAATCAAATCAATCATATAAATTTTTTTAAAAATAAATAATGGATAAGAACTATTGGAATTTTCTCTACTCTCTTTCATAGGAATATCAATAAACAATTGGAATTTGCAGGATAGAAGAATCTAGAACTGAAAAAATCCCAGAAAACAAAAGATTAATATACCCTACTAGAAACAAAAATCAAAACTAGAGGAATAAAAACAGATCCAAATGAATCAAAGTTTAAAACTTTAAGAATCTTTACATAGAACAGTGAAGAAGAAAGTACAAACTACAAAAAAAAAAACCCTTACTTGATCACAGTAGAAACAGAGACTCTCTCAACCTTTTTCCTCCATTAACTTTGACCTTCAAAAACACAGTTACAAACAAGTGATCAAAAACCCTAATATGTTGATTTTCAGATCAAACCTTTGAGAAGAGGCAGATAATTTATAAGAAAATTAAAATCTCGAAAACATGTAAAAAGGATGTTCAAAGGTCAATTAAAAATCACTATCAATGCAATTAATTTGAGCACAGAGACAGAGAGAGAGATAACAAAACCCAAATGGGAACACAAATCTCTTTCTTCTTTTACTGCCCTTTGGTTTCTCATTAAATTACAAACCAAACCCGATAAAATTTATAAATTCCTCAGCCAATGGAAAACAACATTTAATGCCACCATATTTATTAGCAAACGGTAAAGGTTTTTTTTTTTATATGATGAACCAAAAAGATATAAACATTTTTTTTTCTCTGTATCCAGAAAAAAAATTAAAACTTTCTTCAAATCTTAATACTCTGTAATCAATGATGAATGTTGTAAAGTAGTAGGAAAAGTTTCACTTACTAAGAACTCTGTAGTTTCTTCATTTTCCTGAGAAAACTGTAAACTTTCTCGGAAAGTCTGAAATTTTTCATAATCATGAGAACATCAGTAGAAATCGTACAAGATCGAGATCACTCTTTTGTCTCTGTTTCTAGTGTCTGAAGTAAAGTGGAAAGATGGAAACTTTTTTTCTCGGAAAAAAAGATCGGATTTTTTTGGTTTTGATTTTCCCAGAAAATAAAGAGGCGCGTCAAAAGGAAGAAGAAGAAGAAGAAGAAAAAAAAGCTCTGAGCTTTGGAGAAATCGGATCTATGAAACGGAACCCTTGAGAGAGAGTATTTTTCTCTCGTGGATTTGACTTTTTATTTTTTGGAGATTTCAGATTATGAAAATAAAATAAACAGTTTTTGGATTTATAAAGAAAACAAATAAAAAGTCAACTATCTGCCAAAAGAATTTGGCGAGGCGGTTTATTTTTTGTCTCTTCTCTTTTTTTTTTTTTTTTTTTTTTTGCTTTTAAGTAAGTTTCTTTCTTTTATAATATGAAATTCCTAAGTTTTTAAATTTTTTTTTTTGTGATTGTCTTAATGAAAACGGGTTGTGTCCAATTTGCTGTATTTTTCTTTTACTTTATTTTGATTTGTTTTATTTATGTGTATATAGTGGTTCATATAGTATCCATGAAAATGATATTGACGTGAGGTCTAAGTCACACTAATCTTTAGTTTTATAAATTTTTTGTTGACAATTTCTTCCCCACACATATTTCTTATTATTTTGTAAATTACAGAAACTAGAACAAGATTTTATAAATATTAGTGTTGTTGTATATCCATTAACCCGAGGCTGTAAAATTAATTTTGTTACGGTACGTCGCGTTACACTCGATTTCATGTTTTAACTATTTAAAAATAATCATAGTTTAGGGATTGGGAAAAAGGATGATTCTCGAAGTTAAACAACCGTTTAAGTGAAACATGTGCACCAAATATTATCTGTGCAGCTCAAACTGAGGAAATTAGAAAAGCTTATTTCGTCGTTATGTAAAAAGAGAAAAACAAAAAAAAGGGAAAAAGCTGCGTACGTGGAGGTGTTTGGTATTAGTATAGTCCATCTAATGAGTACCGTACGATCTCATCGCGCGTGACAGCGTGTTATTAACTGTTCCTACTAATCGACGGCTATGTTGCGTTGGCTACGTTGACCCTACGTTTCCATCTCTAATTAATTTTAAAAAACAATTCTTATCATATGTTTTTTTTTTTAAGTTGTCATCAATTTTTTTTCTTAATATAGCTTTAATTATTTTATGTATTGCCATTTGCCAACACTTTTCTTAGTTCAAATTAAATAGACTACTAGTTGATTTTTAGGTTCTCACTTTTCATTTCATGTTGTGTGATATCTAATGTAGCAACTAGCAGGAAAATATAATATTTGGTGAACCCTCTCTACATTAAATTATTTAATAGATGGTAATTTAAGTAATGGTATTTTAAGAAAAGAAATAAAACGTTGAAGAATATTTTGGAACAAGAAGTAAAAAAAAAAAAAGAATTATTGTTCGTTCAAAAATAGATTATGTCCTCAAATTTTAAGTCGGAATAGTTTTGAATGTATCAATATTAATAGGTGCATGCACTAAGTCATGTCATCTAGTATTTGTTTTTTTTTTCCAATAAAATGCACAGAAGTCACGTTATTTACAATTCCCAGATTCTACGTGATTTAGTTTTTTTTAACTTACAGGAGTTTTCATAAAACTTTTGAATGGATTATTTTATATTTTATAAGTTCTTAATTATTCCAAACACACACAAACACAAGTTGTTCAAAATACAAATCATCACAAAACGATATGATATTATAATATTTATTGAACCACAATCAAAGCACTAAAGTGGTCCTTTATCTGATTTTACATCACCAAATGATAATTTCCTCTGCTCTTCGAGGAAACGAAGAAAAGGAAAAAAATAAAAAGCACTAACTAAAGTGCGAAAATGACCACTGTACAATTAATGTAGTCCAATAAAATGTTAGTACTATTCTTTATTTTCATACTCTTCTGGTTAGAAAATTTCAAAACATTTGGTTTGAAAAAAAAAATGGATAACTAAAACTGTGATTACTCGTAGCCTTAATCTTTAAAAAAAACAAAACTATCAACATGGTCTAAATTAATTATCGAATTATATACGTTCTCCGCTCCAAAGTTCAAAATAATCAAGTTCACGAGTTTACTCATAGAGTCATAGCCAACTATATACGTTGAAATTGTAGTTTTGTGAAGTCAGAAACCATAAAACTCAAAACGAATTTCTGATCCTAAACTCAATTAAAGTCAACTGTGACTTTGACTTAATAGAGATAATAAAAGTGACATTTTTGGAAACTCTTTAAAATATCAGCTATGAAAAGAGACAAAAACAAAACTCAACTCAACTTCTGTTTTATTCTACATTTTCTCATGTATTGTCTGTAGTTGTCTTTCCATGTGTCATTCTGAACTTAGTTGTACCAGTAGAAAATATGCTAAACCCATAATCAAATGATAGATTCTGAATCAATAAACCAAAAACTCAGATCTTAAATATGTTTTATGGAATTTCACAGTTCATGTGAAATCGTTTGGCTTTCCAACACTGATGTTCTGTTCAGCCAAGAACTCTGTAATGGCCTTCTTTTGCCATCCTTTGAAGCTTCTATAATAAAGAAAACAAAACCCTTTACTTAGTAATCCAATACGAGAGGAATCAAGAAAGCAAACATTATAAAGAGGACAATGAATTTATAGACTTTACTTGTGATCAAGATGAGCAATGATCTCGCCTCCTGGGAATGCTCCTTTAGTAGCTTCAAATGCTGCTTTGATTGATTGTCTCCAAGTTCCACCAATGTGTTTCTCTCCAGGATTTGGTTTGGTTTGAGTTGGATCTTCCATTGGTAATGAGTATCCAGAAAGTAAATGGCCTACCCATATATCGTCTTTCCTGATGAACGCAACAACAAAAAATTCAGTCTGACGAAGAACAGATTCAATGTTATGCACGGAGTTCTTGACAGCTTACAAAGCTATATCCATGTGACGAGGAGCGTAATGTCCACCTCCAATCCCTAAAAGAACTTTCCTCTTTCCAGTTTCACTATGCACCAAAAACGAATTCACATTAGAGTAAGTTGTTTCTTTATGTCGAGGTAACGATTAAAGCCCTCATGGATATACATATACCTGTTCCAGTTCCCCACGGCTTCACCACCTCCTAGCCCAAGTCCTTCCCACATTAACTGTATCACAAATCGCAAAATGTCTTTTTACTAAATGGAAGCAAGCTTATAGATATTGAAAAGCAAATTTACTTATATACTGGAATCATTCATGAAGAACTTATATAGACTAAAAGCTAATGGCAAGTCATGAGTTCTCTTAAGTTGTTGTTAATCACCATTGTGATTAGAAGCAAACTATAAATCCCAAAGAAGCAAGAACAACAACCTTATTCTATCTCCTGAAACCATTAAGAGTAACAAACTTTTCACACTTACAAGAGCCATGACTTGAGCAGCGTCTTGTCTCTTCCAATATTCCTCTGTACTGCCTACATATACACAATAAGCAACAATCATAATATAGCCTAAGCATTAAGTAGTCTCAATAACCATCATAGTCTAATAACATCTCATCCAAAAGTACACTACTAGAGATAAACTAAGAAATCCGAATACACCAAAAAATAGCTATTTCAAGAAATCAAAGAGCTTTTCGATTCTCATAAAGGGACAAAGCAAAGAGCTTTTCAATCCAAATAAACGAACAAAGCATAGAGCTCTCACCAATCTCCAAAAACATGGTTGGTTTGCTAGTTATTGGTCCATGGTGAGTGCCTTCTAATGTTATCTTCATCCACACAAAGCAATTTTGCTTTCTCAGCTTAAACCAAACTTCAATTTCAAGCAAAACCAAATTCATACAACAAATACCTCAAACTCAGGAACTAAGCCATGAGCTTCAGCCATTTTCATCAAAATACGTAACCATGGACCAATTCTAGGGTTTGGTAACGCAGCCCATCCTGGCTTTCCTCCTTGTGGTGGTGATTCACCTTCTTTTAGATGAAGCACTCCTTCAATGATCAAACAAAACATTCAGAAAATATGATAAAACAAACAAAACCCACAAATAAAGTTTGAATCTTTTTGCATTACCAATCGGATGAACAGTTAAAGCAGGACGATTTGAAACTGCGGCGTGACGACTAAGGAAGATAACTTCATCAATAACTTCACCAGTAGCTTCTTCCCAACGTAAATCAAGATCATCTTCTTTAATTATAGATCTATCGTGTTGAATCAATCTCGTTTGCTTGTTACTGAAACTCTTTATGTCCTGAAAATTTCGAGAAGAAAGAATCAGAATTGAGAAAAAAGCTAAAATGGTCCGGTGGAGAAAAAGATTGATTTTTTACAGGCGGTAAGATAGGTCCGGTGGTCCAACCGGGCTTGGCGAGAAGTGCCGCCGCGGGATTGATCGATGCTGGATCGGAGGTGGTGGCGACGATCAGTGTTACCATGTTTCGATTTAGTATTGTAACGCGAGAATTGGCGTTTAGAAGCGATTTGATAGGAGTTGCGTTTGTTTGGAATCTGATGTGTGTGTGGAGGAAGCGTATAACGTTTCGGCCGCCTGTTTTCAAAACCATGAGTTTGAAAACTTTTAGCCTTTTAGGCTTTTTTAACTTTTGGAAGATGTGGTTTTTTGGTTTGGTCTACAAGGTTAACTATTAATGAGTTTTTGATTGGTGACCAAGTTTTAAACAAGACAAGATTTTAACATTTATGAACAAATAATTTGAAAGAAAGCAATTGAAAATGGAAGAAAATGGCGTTGTGGTAATAAAAAACAATTTAAAATTACTTTCGACTAGCAACATTTTGGCGATTTAAAGTAATATATATATATATATAATTGAATAAATAAATCAGCAACAATCAAAAATAAATAAATAAATATATATATATATATAACAAATAATAAAATAAATAATTGAACCATAGGTTTCGACAATTTTTTTTTGGTACTTTTAAGCTTTGTAATAAATGTACTTTTTAAGCTTTGAGTGGTTGTATACTTTTAGTATCCTTTTAATTGTTTGTTCTTATGTAATATTTTCTCCATGATGTAATTTTTCCATATGCTTTTATTAAAATACCCTATATCAAAAAATTAATATATTTTTTGTTGGGAAATGAGGGTGGAAATATCGAGGCAAAGCGTAGTATTTATCACTTGATTTCTTTAAACTTTGCTCAATGTTAATTATTGATTTTGGTTGTCGCTTGCATAGCAAAACAAACATATATGCTAAAAATGCACATTAACGTAAGCAACAATCTTTAGTTAAAAAAATATTTTGCTTTAAATAAGCCAAAACAAAATTTTGTTGGGTTAACTTTGTATTCGCAATAAAATATATATATATATATATATATATTTTACAAGTATAAATGAAATCTTTTATGTCATGAAAGAAACTAGATAAAATAGATAAAGTCATGATAAACCCAAAAAAATGTTTTTAATATTTAGTGAAAACTTAAGTAATGTGTATGTAACACAATTAATTATCTATACTATTAATCGAGAAATGAGGACAGAAAAAATTGCAAGCCATATAAGCTATATCTAAATATTTACAAAAATTACCACTGGATTTTAATTATGAGAAAAAAAAAGTTTGGGCGTTTAGGAGAATCAATTTCACAAATGCCACTTTCTCAAAAATTCTATTCAGACGTGCCACATGTTAATATGTATACCACTCAATTTTAATGTAATGATAAAATTACCTCTCATTTTAGAAAAAAAAAGATTAGGGGTACAACTGTGTACTAATTATATCCAGTTGTATCATACCTACTCGGATAGTTGTCCGCAGTTATCCTCACTTGTACCCAGTTATTCCATATCCAGTTGTACCACAAATATAAGATTCGAACTGTGGTCGCGTGTAGTGGATTCGAATCCAGAGCGCGTATAAAAGATGTTCTGTCATTGAGCCAACGTGTTTTATTTGTTATCACTTATAATTAAAACCTCTATAAATTAATAATGTTGGGACCATGATATTTTATTAATTTATAGTGATATTAATTTATCTATAAATTAATATTTAGTATAAAAAATATTTATTAATTTATAAAGATTTTTTTTGTCAAAAATTAAAAATAAATAAATTAAAAAATTTCGATCTAAATAAATTTAATGTATTGGATATTATAAATTTTAATATTTTTAGACTTGAAAGTTTAAAATTTTAAAAAAAATTAAATTATTTTGATAATAAATAACAAAGATTATATATGAATTCACTTATATAAAAAATTAAAATAAATTTAAATTTATGATTAGCAACCTTAATTGTTGTATTTAAACAGTCTAAATAACTATTGAAATAAAAATTATGCATATTTATAATTTAAAAATTTATAGAAAAGTTTGTTTTATTTTATGAAAATTTTATTTATATTATAATAATAAGATAGTTTAAAATACAACATAATGTTTTCTTATATAAGAAAAGTTATTTATGAGTTCTAACATAAATTCATAAAAACAAAATTATATTATCTTTATATATATATATAGGAAAATCTACATGATTACTAATTTATGTTATTAATGGGAGCATATATTAATATAGAGATTTTTTAAAAATTATTATTTTATTATCTTATCGAATTTTATTCATTTTTATACCGGTTCGACTGGGAATTAGCAAATTTTATTAATTTATAGTGTTTATTAATTTATAAAGTATTAATTTATAGAGATTCTACCATATATAACCCAATTTGAGAAATCATTAAGGGTACATTCGTTTTATTATACATAAGTGGCACTAGTGAATAAATTTTCTTTTGAGAAATGAACTCCGTTTAGGACAATTTGAGTGAATATCCAAGCTGACCCGAGGCGAAGAGTGTTGCCGACCCCGATTAGAAAGGACGCGGATCCTTTTTTTTGTCCGACCCAGATCCTTTATTGATGTCCACCCGGAAGAATAAAAGTTGACCAGACCCTGCAAAATCACATTGTTTAATGGACATTTAATTAAATTGACCCAATATAGTGAGACTAATCCAAATCAATTAACATGCAACTAGATTACAAATTTTTTTCCCCGCGTATATATATATATATATATATAAATACGAATCTGGAAATTGAAATGTCCAATATATTTCCTTTCTAACAAATTTACAAAATCTTATAAAATAACCAAATCCTAACAAACTACATCTTTTCTAATATTCATCATTATACCATTTGGAAAATCGTATTGATCGATCCAATATCTCTTGCTAAACGAATTTTCTACAGAATATTTTCGAATGCAATCATGATATTCCTAAATCCAATCTCATTTCTTTTAACCCTAACTCTAAACTTTATCGCCGACTCATCCATACTATAAAAATAAGTATTAACCCTACCAATTTTATTTCATAGCAAACAAACTCAAACACATCGATAGCGATATATTAATACCCAGTAAAACAACCCATGCATTCACATGTTTCTCTGCTAATGTGACTGTTTATATGTACGAAGATTGAAGATCCTACTGTTGTACCTGATGCTATCAGTGGTTTCTGTGGGAAGACTTTTCTGTTTTTGGCTTGCGTTGAGAAGGATAATATACATGGGGCAAAGACTTTTACGGAATTTCTCGTGCGTGGTTAGTGAAGGAAATCACGCAAGAAGAGTCTCATTTTATACTCAAGAAGCATTAACTACAAACCTTATACAGAAGAATGGAGAAAAAGAAGTCGGTTATGATGAATCTCTTCCTCTATCTGTTGTGCTTCTTGAGAAATACTTCGAACTCCTCACTAACTTTCAGACAAAAGACTGGAAGTTTAAAACAACAAGATGACTGGTCTAATTTATAAAACAAGATTCAAATTCACATAATGGTAGATATTGGACAGGGTAGTTAATTTAAATTAGATGCTGGAAAGCTAACTAATATCATAGATAAGCTATACAAATTAACTTCTTTGTTGCACTTAACGGCCAAGTTACACTAGGAATCTTGCTAATGGAAAACAAATCAACAATATGTTGGACAGTTGTTATAGTCAACTAAATGCGTCATTGCATGCTGTTTATTTTAATAGATCCACTACGATAGTGTATAGTCATATACATTTGGATACATGTAAAAATGCAAACAAAACATACATCAAGAGGCGTATTTATCTGGTGATGAATGAATGCACCCTGTGAGTTTTAAGAATAAGTTTATCCATATACAAATTATGCTAATCAGATCCTGAGATAATGGTAGATACAAATTCACATAAACAAATCTTATAAAGAAACCTTTTTTCTACACTAAACGACCACTTACATCATATAGACTTCTACTCAGTACTTTAAGATCGTATTCAAGAGTGACGATTAATTGTTCAAATCCTAATCAAATCCAATTTGATAAGATCTAAACTTTCCTAAGAACAAAACAAATTAAACATCAATTCAAAAATTGATTTTGGGAACAAGGAATCATAGTAATGAAACATGCATTGAATTGTCTTTAAATGGAGGAAATATAAAACCTTATACACAAGAAGAAGATGAAGAAGACGACGGTGATGATGAATCTTCTTCCTCTATATGCTTTGCTTCTTCAAAAATACTTCGAATTCCTCACTAAGTTTCAGACATGAGATTTGAAGTTTAAGACTCCATCTTCTTCAACTCTAACTCGCAGATTAGAAATTGCATCGTCTTCCTCGCGATAAGACAACAGTGGTGTGTATTAAAAACCTTAGATTACTAACCAACGTTTATAGGTCCGTCACTGACCGCCCGGTATCGGAAATGTCAACAAGACATTATAAGTTTCCGACAGATGCATATTCGAAAAATGACATATTTGATCACATTCTTGTTGAGAAAAAAGTCATATATAGTCAATTTAGTAGATACTATTGGGTTTTCATTTTCGTCCGTTAACCATAAAAAACCAGTTTAGATACATAAAAATTAAAGATAAATCTTCAAACGCAGATAATGTGTTCAATTACTAAAATGCATCTTATTTTTATTTATTTTCATAGCACAACCGGTGTGGTAAAAGGAAAAAAAAGAGAGGTAATTTAAATTACCTCTTTATGCTCCTCTTCGATCTAAGTCACCACTTCATCACATCTTATACCACATGTCATCCTCCACACCGTCTAATTAAGACGAAGCCACGTCTTCTGTCATAATCAAGTCACCGCATCATCACATCTTATATAATGTCTTCACAGGTCATCACCATGATTCACATCTTCTAAATTAAATCGCTACGTCATCATCTAATTAAAGTCGCCACGTCATTACCATCTCAGCATATCCACTAAATCTTGTTCAGGAGGATACCATCGATCCCTGGTGGTTTTTGATTCTTAGTTAGGAATCACAACCACTTAGACGGGATCGATTGGTGACCCAATGAACAAGTTAATTATACTTAAAACATTAGAAAATAACCGAACGGTTCCAACTTTATACCGATTTCATAAAAAATTCCACAAACCAGAAAAAACATATTCACATCAAAGTATTGTGGGTTTGAGCTTGGATCAGTCAAAAACCATAATCACAGTTTATTAATCAAAACCCATAATATCATAATCTCTCTCACCACCCATTCCAATTCACATCCTCAAATTCATATATTCCTCTATACTCTTTCGTTCATCGACCTTCAATTGACTCCATGAGAAAAGCGTAGGTTACTTTACATAATTTTCACCCCTCTTTCCGACATAAACTTCATAGCTTTTGCACAAAACTGTGCTTTACCCTAGCACATCACTGTTCCAACAAAACAAACTTGCTGTCCAAGAATCAGAACAAATTAAGAGCAGATGAATTCATCTATGGATCAGGTTGTTCATGCTTAGTCCGTAAGAAAAATCCAGGGATTGAGCTAGTAGTGAGCATCTGAACAATTGCTGACATGGTTGGACGATCTTCAGCTTTTTCTTGAACACATAATAAAGTGATATGGATGCATCTGACATTGTCGTTTACTTGATAATTTTATTGAAAGGTGAATCTTGGTAAATATCATCCACATATGCAAAAAAACATATTTTTAAGCATTAAGCTCCATAAAACTTTTTTAAGTTTGCAAACACTAGTGTATTTAGGAATCTTTAACTATCACCTGCAGCTGCTGTCTCATAAGTCGTCTTCGCTCTCGTTGCTACATGGAAGCTGGAAACAACTATATAGATGCATCTGAAAATGATTTTCCTGCATAAATCTTAGATCAAGCACATGACACATAATTTCCCAAATCTTGAATTAATGTCTCAACCCTAACTTTTCTTTACAGAGATAGAGACCACTCTTTACCAGGCTGGGGAGGAGGAAGAGCTTGACGTGGTAGCGATGAAAGAGACGTTGCATCATCACTTAACTCTTTGTTGATCATTGGCTATAGATTTGCTTGGGGAACTTTTCTTGCTTGCAGCTCAAAGACCTATCCATGAGGCAAAAAACACAGAGAATTTATTAATTACTCAAACGCCTACTGATCATGAAGAAAGAAACACGAAGAGAGTTTGTTTAATTTTACCTGACCCTTCATTTTTTCCTTAGCTGCTTAATCTGATGCTAAGATTTTGTTTTTTCTGCTCAAGGATACTCTCCCTGTACTAGAAAACTAAGAGCAGAGTTTTTATGAAACAAATTGAAAACATAGAAAATTAAAATAAGGATTTTACAAGAGCTTACTCCAAGGTGAGAGCTCATATCATCTTTACTTGGTGATTATCTGAAAGATTTATTAAGTATGATCAAAACCAACATGACATAATCTAAGAAGCAAGAAACTCAACAAAAACAAATACATCTGTATAAGAAAAATCAAGCCTTTCATGCATCTTCTGTCGCTGTAGACTTGGTAAAATGGCTTCTTGTTACTAATTAATGGCATAACGAAATAACTCACCAGAGACAAGTTAAGAAAAAAAACATGAAACCTGGGACAATTGAGAAATGTCTTGAGTGTCCGAATCCAGAAATGGCATTGACAAAACATCATCAAAGCCAAGACGACATAATCATAAAAGATGTAACAACATAATTTTAGTTTTGTTGCGTTTGAGTGTGTTATGAGTTTTTTTTGTTTTGAGCTTATTGTGTGTGACGTGATTTTGTTCTGCTCATTTGTTGTGTGTGTGTATATATGTTTGAGTGTTGTTGTCTTTGGGTGTGTGACGTGATTTTGTTCTGCTCATTTGTTGTGTATGTGTATATATGTTTGAGTGTTGGTGAGCTTGTGTGTTGAGACAATAGACATAAGAATAGAGGAAGAGATTTACTTCACCTGACCTCTCATATCATCTTTCCTACAAAATCACCTCTAAGATCTACCACCTACAAGTGATAATTGCAAGACGAAAGCTTTTTAAGTGAGCTAAGAGTCTGTAACTCAGAGATAGAGAAAGCTTTTTAAGAGAGTTGTGAAATAAACTGTGTAAAGATGTTTTGTTTCTGTGAAATTACCTTCTCACCACCGGCAAGTTTGCAATGTTCTTCCAGCTTTTCTTGGGAGGTCTCATAGTGAAAACTATACCTTCTGAGAAAGGGTCAAGCTTAATCTACTAGCTCGCGCTCTGCATCACCTCCGAGGGTGATCATTTGCAGCATCGTATTGGTATAATTTATCAGGCAAACAAATTAATAAGTTATTTGTGGAAACTAACCTGAATCATTTCTGAGCTTTACCGATATTGTGTTAAATCCTGCCAGAAATGAATTCATAGTCGTACAAGTTCAGATTAGCTTCATAAAACCGAGGGAAAGAGAATAATACGAAGAAAAATTAGAGGTGTGGAGTACCTTCAAACTCTAGTCTTTTCCCTTCACCTGACATCACAGGAGAAAAAGAAAAGTGATAAAGCATAAGAACTACAGAATCTCAAAGTTTTTGCCAACAAAATATCAAGCATTATCAAAGACATAATCACAAAAGATGTAACATAAGTTTTTTTATTTTACCTGGCCCAAAACTTTTTTCCTTAGCTGCTTAATCTGATGCTAAGATTTTGTTTTTCTGCTCAAGGATACCCTCTCTGTACTAGAAACTAAGAGCATAGTTTTTATGAAACAAATTGAAACACACAGAAAATTAAGATAAGGATTTTACAGAGCTTACTCCAAGGCGAGATTGAATGTTTGCTCATATCATCTTTATTTGGTGATTTTCTGAAAGATTTATTAAATATGGTCAAAACCAACATGACACAATCTAAGAAGCACAGGAAATTTAATAAAAACAAATACATCTATAAAAGAAAAAATCAAGCCTTACATGCATCTTTTGTCCCTGTAGGCTTGGTAAAATAGTTTCTTGTAACTAATGGCATTAAGAAATAATCACGAGAGACAAGTTAAAAAAAAAATGAAACCTGGGACAAGTGATGTCGGAGAAGAGAAAGAGAACTAGTTACCTCAGCTGTCTCATGTTCAAAAGACTCTCCAACAACTAAAATCTGATCTTTGACATCTAATAGAAAAGTATGATATGCCTTATTTCTTCCTGCAAATTCCAAGTCACATATTAAACACAACAGACTAGGATTCTAGGATGATGAATACCAGAAACACACATAAAAGAGACAAAGACAGTTTATCTACCTGATCCTTCTTTTTCGGGGACACTGAATCTCTTCCTTATTAGTTATTTTTGGCTTCAGAATCATCTACCTTGGTACAAAACCATTTTGTTAGCAGAAAAGAGACAAGACCATTAGAAAAGAACTACAAAAATACAATGAAGAGACAAAGATGGTATCATCTTTATTTGGTGATTCTGTGAAAATTAAAATAAGGATTTTACAGATTATTGGAATGAGTATTTGGAGAGATTTGAGTTTAAATAACAAATCATGTGTTATTAAAACATGAATTTTAAAATATCTTTTAAAATCTAGTGTTATTGGATTAATGATTTTAAATTGTACACTCAAATCCAATGTTATTGAAAACATGATTATAATTTGATTTAAAAGTTTCAGATGAGATTTAAGAAGATTTCTTAGTAAAAAATACAAAGATCCAAATCCCATGGTTTTAAGTGAGATTTTAGAAAATTTAATGACAAAATTCTTAACTCACCTAAATTTCACCAAATCATCTCAAAACTCATTAAAACTCAAATTTCTCTAAATATTTAGTTCAATACACCCCCTGAATATTTTCTCATATCATCTTTATTTGGTGATTATCTGAAAAATTTATTTGAAACATGCGCAGACATCAAAAGCTCGGGAGGGTAGTCAATGGCATGGTTGATTCGATTGAATATAATCTAGAGATGATGATTAAGGCTCCGATTGGTTACATGTAGTATCAAACTTGAGTTGCAATTGATATTATAATTTAATGTAACTTGTAGTAAAAATTATGTAGTATCAAACCTGAGTTGCAGTAGATTTATGCGGTAAGTATGCAGTAGAAATATGAATTACATTTTTGTCAAAACAAATGACTGGTAATTTTTATGATGTTTAGTTGCAGTATATATTATTCAAAATAAATTTAATTTAAACTAATGATAATAATATATTAAAATACAAAATAAATGGAACAATAAAAATTTTCCAAGAATTACAAGTAGTTTAATATATATATACATATATATATATATATCTTCTTTTTTTTTTCTTTTTGAGTTTAAGTGCCACATTCATATTCACACACACACACATATATATATATATATATAACAATTTTATAATAGTTCAATTATTTAACAAATAAAATCAATAATTAAGATAATATCAGAACAAAGTTTTGAATTTTTTTGACTTATTAAAATAACTAAAACAATCTTTGACCAAAATCTTTGATTACTAATAAATTTGTTTTGAATTACTAATAAAAAAATTTCCATTTGTTATTTTGATTTTATGTTCAAGCAAATTGTTATGTTATATTTTTGTTAAATTTTTTGTTGGAGATATTTTAGAAATAAAATAGCAAAAAAAAAAACAAAACAAAAGAAAAAGAGAAACAAATGTTGGAGTTTTGATAACTCAAGCTTACCACATGAGATATTTGTTGATGTTGAAATTTTTTTGATCATCCATATAAACTCTATACATTTCTACCGTATTCATCATTAGTAGCAAAACTAGATTATTATAGTTACAAACCAATCATCATAATCACAGCTGATTAATGCTACCGATCAAATTCATTAGCTAAACAAAAATTAAATCAAACATTTGTTATCAAAGAAAATAAAAAGGTTTGATCACCGTAGTTGAATATTTTACCAATCAAAGTAGCCAAAAACTTAATCAAGCGTCCATGTTTTATGTCATTGAAAGCACTTTCTTTCTAACCTTTGAAGAAAAAGAACAAAAAGAATGGTGCTGTCCAGTATCGAGCTGGATACCTCTGCGGGTTAGGCAAATGATAACCACTACACCACATCACCTCACGTTACACAAACTCGTTTAAAAATATAAATAGATCAATTAAACATCTCGAATTAACCTCTTCGACTTCGAGTAACCATCGGAGAAACCAAAACAGATGTTGAGTTGTTCATCGGCGTTGTTCCAAAGAATTGCCTTCAAGTTCATGGCTCCTAAATTAAAACCTCAGAGACTCCATCAAAGTATGTATAAGCACTAACTCCTCCATTTTTTCTATGATTCGAATAGTCTCTTTATTGTTAAATTGGTAACGAGGGTTTTTGGATTTTTGTGTGCAGTTGCAGAGCCTGGAGCTGAACAATTGGTTAAGAAAGCAAGAACGATGAGTACTGAATCTTCCATGAAAGATGCTTTCTCTACTTACGCTGATTATCTCAATAACTTTGTAAGTTCTTTTTCCTCTTTCAATTTCCCTGAGAAAGCTCGATTTTTTCTAGGTTTATGTTGTTAAAAAGATTCAAACTTGCGTACTGAGATTGAGTTCTATAGGTCAGATTTATGAATAAAGAAATGATCTTTCAAATTACAACTTTGATTCTTCTGTTAATTTGTTGAGTGTATCCTTGAATTGAGTATAAAGGAGGATGCTTTATCTTTGGTCCGCCATTTTTGCTATCTTTGTAGAATGAGAAGCGAGAAAGAGTGGTGAAGGCAAGTCGTGATATCACAATGAATAGTAAAAAAGTTATCTTTCAGGTTCACAGGTAACATTCAAATCTCTGTTGTTTTGTTTGTGTTCATCAAGAATCAAGATTATGTTTGTTTGTTTGGTTTATACTTTATACAATGTTGTGTGGCAGACTTAGTAAAGACAACAAAGAAGAAGTTTTGGAGAAAGCAGGGAAAGATTTAGAAGCAGTGAGGGATCAACATTTTTCTCGGCTAATGAAAGAGCTTCAAGGGACTGATTTTTGGAAGCTGAGAAGAGCTTATTCCCCAGGGGTTTGTGAGAGATGAATCATTGATCTTTTGTGAACCATTTTGTTGATTAGCGAATGTTCACCAATATGTTGTGTGCTTTGGGTAACTTACAGGTCCAGGAATATATTGAAGCTGCAACTTTTTATAAGTTTTGTGTGTCTGGGACGCTATGTACTCTCGATGAGATTAACGCTACGCTTTTACCGCTTAGTGACCCTTCTTTAGAGCCGTTGCAGATCAATGTCCTTGACTATCTTCTTGGGGTATGTAGACTCTCTTTATTTATGGTTACTGTTAAAGATTTTTGCTCTTGATAATTGTTTTACTTGCACAGCTTGCGGATTTGACTGGAGAGCTAATGCGAATGGCGATTGGTCGAATATCAGATGGTGAAATCGAATTCGCGCAGCGGATTTGCCAGTTTGTTCGACAGATTCATAGGGAACTATTGCTAGTTGTGCCAAAGATGGATGACAGTTACGACATGAAATCCAAGATGGAAGTGATGCTTCAAAGTGTGATCAAAATAGAGAACGGTATAACTTAAATTTCATATACACACACTTAGAGATACCAATCCAAACGCTTTTGTAATTCTTTGTTTATGGTTTTATTAGCATGCTTTAGCGTTCACGTGAGAGGATCAGAGTATATTCCGCTGCTTGGAGATGATGCACCAAGATCATACCTATTGGGAGCTGCTGATGTCGAATGACTAAAAGTGAGTTTGTTTTTCCGCCTCTCGGACACATTTCTAGGATCTTGTTAAGGTTGTTGGTATGTTTGCGACAAGTAGGATCGTTTTAGTATGAAACTATTTTCAGAGAATGTAGCCACTTGTTGCTTCTTGAGGAACTACAAATCTCTCTTTTGCAAGATGTTAAAAACTGAACAAGGTATAGAATTTTTCTATTTTGGAACTAAAGTCTATAGAATCTATAGCAATTGATTTCTTCTTGATCTTTCATAATCTAGAAAGGCACAAAGTAAAGTTTTTGGTTCTTGTTTGTTTGTGCTTAATGAGGTTAAAGACTAGTAGATTCCTTATCTTTTAAGCAGACTACATTGAACACATCTTATAATAGTTCGAGATTTGGTGTTTTATTATCTATAGGATTTTGACATTTGTTATAAAATTATATTTTATCATACATAATAAATTATTTAATTATTAACCATATCTTATTCTTTTGGGGGAAAAAACATTAAAAATAGAGAAACAAAGTTAAAATGTTTCACCTTTTATAGAGAAGATGCTATGATATATAACCAATGATCAAATTTATGTCTAAAATAAAATTGACCAAGAGAATTTATTTTAAAGTTATATATAGAGTCATTTGCTTTGTAGCATTTGTTTCAAACAACACTAAAATCTATGGCAAACTCCGAAACCACTCTTTCGAAGTTATTAGTAGAAGCTAAATTTAATCAAGAATGCGAGGAGTTGATGTCCTCTCTTCCGAAAGATCGAAGCTTTTTCGCAGAGTATCTCTATCAATACCAAGGCTTTTGGTATCCGCCAAATATCTTAGAAGGTGTTCTATACAGCCAAAAGCATTTTAAGGCCAAAGATTCAGATTTCATCCTTGTAAGCAGTCCTAAATCAGGTGCAACTTGGTTGAAAGCACTAGTCTTTGCTTTGATTCACAGACAACTTGCATTCGCTCATTCCCTTTATCAAAGGTTTCAACTTTCACACTCAAGAAGCTTCTCCTAGGACCTTCTCTACACACATTCCTCTGGGGTCTCTCCCCGAGTCTGCTAAGGACTCTTCTTGTAAAGTTGTGTATTGCTGCAGGAACCCGAAGGACGCTTTTGTCTCGCTTTGGCATTTCGTAAAAGAATTGATTCTCAGGGAGATGGCTGGATGTACCATGGAGGAAATGGTGAGTGGGTTTTGCAGAGGGTCAAGTGTTTATGGACCTTTTTGGGATCATGCATTAGAGTATTGGAAAGAGAGCCGAGAAAACCCGGAAAAGGTTTTGTTTGTTATGTATGAAGAGATGAGAGAGCAACCTCGGGATTTGGTTATGCGGATCGCTGAGTTCTTGTGATGTTCTTTTACAGAGGAAGAAATAAAGAATGGAGTTTTGGATGATATTATAAAGTTGTGTAGCCTTGAGAATATGAGTAAATTGGAGGTTAATGGGAAGGGGAAGTTAGTGAATGGAATGGAGACTAAGGCATTTTTTAGGACAGGAGAGATTGGTGGATGGGGAGATACTTTAACTCTTTTATTAGCTGAGGAAATAGACAAAACTACCGAGAAGAAACTAATTGGTTCTGATTTTAGATTCTTTTGCTAAGAGTCTGCTTTAATTAAACTTCTTTCTCAACATATTGTACTTTTTTTCTTTATTGTGATTTTATTGGTTTAATTATGCACCAATCCAAAGAAGTAGATTTGTGATGGAACAAACTGGTCTGACTTGTTTTGAATCCGGTCTTGATTCAGTTCGGTTTTGATTTGATTTTGAATTATAGGATTTGCGGAATATTAATGCCTTTTAAGCTTTTAAATTTCTAACCAAATTTTTTTTAATGAGTTTTTGAGGGGAAATTTCAGGTCGAAGAAGTAAGAAGTATAGACCCAAATTGCATGTAGAGAAAAATTGAATTTTAAAAGATCGCATAATCAACAGATTAAAAATGCTTCACGACAAAAAAAAAAAATATATATATATATATATATATATTTGAATTTGCCATTTTTTAATGGGTCAAGACCCTCAATTAGAGTTAATCAACCAACTAACAAAATATATAAAAAAAAGGAATTAAAATGAGTCAGAGCCTTGGTAAAAATATCAGAGTTGTCGCGTGACGTTTCAAGTAGATCGGATTTGAGAGTGGGTGAGATTTCAGCCTTTGATCCACATTATGAATCTCAACTTTTAGAGGGTAAAATAAATGCGTCAAGAAAACAACAAACAATAAAATAAAAATGATAATGCGTTTATTATTTTAGACATTAGAGTCGTGATTTTCCTTCTTTCTAGCTATTAGGTATAATACTCTTCAAGTAAAATATGTGTTGACAAATGACAACTCTACCCAAAAATAATAGATCTCAGGACCAATAGAGAAAGTGAACTATTGTGATATATTAATTGTAGACCAATCTTTTCGTACATAAATAAAAAGGACACAAGCATTAATCTCATAGATATATGCAATAGAGAGCTTAAGAAATAGATCTCAAACTTTCAAGATTTATCGATCTCTTAACGATGTCATCATCATCATCAGTTCCTGATTACTTGAGAGATGATGATGTTACACAAGAAGCAAGAGATCTCATATCTTCATTTCCAAAAGATAAAGGTTGGTAACTGAGTGAAATATATCAATTCCAAGGAACTTGGCACACACAAGCTATCTTACAAGGAATCTTGAGGTGCCGAAAACAGTTTGAAGCCAAAGATTCCGACATTATCCTTGTTACTAATCCTAAATCAGGTACCACTTGGTTAAAAGCTCTTCTCTTTGCTCTCCTTAACCGACACAAGTTTCCAGTTTCTTCTTCTAGTGATCATCCTCTTCTTGTTACCAATCCGCACATTCTTGTGCCCTTCTTGGAAGGAGTTTACTATGAATCCCCAGATTTTGATTTCTCCGAGTTGCCTTCTCCAAGGTTGATGAACACTCACATATCACATATCACATCATTCGTTGCCCGAATCAGTCGAGAGCTCTTCTTGTAAGATTGTATATTGTTGTAGGAACCCTAAGGACGTGTTTGTCTCCTTATGGCATTTTGGGAAGAAGCTAGCTCCTGAGAAAACCGCAGATTATCCGATTGAAAAAGCGGTTGAAGCGTTTTGTGAAGGGAAGTCTATAGGTGGACCCTTTTGGGATCATGTGTTGGAGTATTGGAACGCAAGCCGCGAGAACCCAAACAAGGTCTTGTTTGTTACTTACGAGGAGCTCAAGAAGCAAACCGGAGTTTAGATTAAGCGGATCGCCGAGTTCTTGGGATGTGGTTTTATTGAAGAAGAAGAAGTGAGAGGGATTGTGAAGTTGTGTAGTTTTGAGAGTTTAAGTAACTTGGAAGTTAATAAAGAAGGGAAATTGCCAAATGGAATGGAGACTAAAGCTTTCTTTCGAAAAGGAGAGATTGGAGGATGGAGAGATACTTTGACTGAGTCCTTGGCTGAGGCAATTGATAGAACCATTGAAGAGAAGTTTCAAGGTTCTGGTCTGAAATTTTCTTCTTGAATCAAATTTTTTAAAACTGTTACTGTTTTTTTTTTTGTGTGTTTTTGTGTTTGTTGTTTTGCTTCAATAATATTTTCTTCAATCTTGTGAGTTTTTAATTTTTGTTGGTTTTATTGTATGAATAAAATAAATCATGTTTTTGCTTTCTAATTTTAGTTTTTTAGTTATTATTTTTGTCGCACACGACTACATATATAGAATCAAAGATTCGGCTTCTCACATACGACATGCATTAGTGCACCAGTAGGCTACACGTCAGAGTAAGTTATATTAAATCTTGTAATTAAAGTCTATAGTATTATACATTTCTTTTACTAAAGGAAAATATTATAAACTGATAAATAAAGTAAACTTAACAAAACTCGGCATAGTTTTGTATCAACAAGCCATCATTATAAATTTACTTTATTTATCAGTTTATAATATTTTCCTTTCGTAAACAAACACAAAAACACAAAAAAGTTAGCCATGCCTTGTGTCACTTCCGTTGGACTTTTCCAGAACAAGTATGTTCAAGATAAGATTTGTATTTTAAAATAGGAAATACGTGGCACACTTGTCAATACTATAAACATATGTAGATTTGTGAGAGTTGATCGTCCAAAGCATCAAACTAAAAACTTTTTAATTCTTTTCTTTTTCACTATTCTATCTTTGTGTTCATACTTGGAGAAAAAAAAAACAATTATCACAATGGAGGTTTCTCAAGAACCTCAGCTTCCAAACTACATGAAAGACGACCACGTTAGTCAAGAAACCAAGAACTTGATCGCTTCTCTCCCTTCGGGAAAAGATTTCATGGGTTATGGTCTCTACAACTACAAAGGATGTTGGTACTATCCAAACACACTCCAAGCCGTTCTTGACGTTCAAAAACACTTCAAGCCAAGAGATACCGATATAATCCTTGCTTCTTTGCCCAAAGGTGGAACCACTTGGCTTAAATCCCTAGTTTTCTCCGTTGTGCATAGAGAAAAATACAAAGAAAATCAACAAATCCATCCTTTGCTCTCACAAAACCCTCATGACCTTGTCCCATTTCTTGAGCTTGACTTATACGCTAATAGCCAAACTCCAGATCTCACAAATTTTCCTTCTCCTATGATCTTTTCTACACACATACACTTACAAGCATTGCGCGAGGCCACTACAAAGGCTTCTTCACCTTGCAAAATCGTGTATGTGTGTAGAGATATCAAAGATACGTTTGTATCCGGTTGGCATTATAGAAACATGTTGCATCGCTCAAAGATGGATCAAGCCACTTTTGAGCTCATGTTTGATGCATATTGCAGAGGAGTTCTTTTATATGGTCCCTATTGGGAACATGTGTTGAGCTACTGGAACGGGAGCTTGGAAGATAAGGGGAATGTTCTTTTTATGAGGTATGAGGAGATAATTGAGGAGCCTCGCGTTCAAGTCAAGAGACTTGCCGAGTTCTTGAATTGTCCATTCACGGAGGAAGAACAGGATAATGGATCGGTGGAGGAGATCTTGAAGTTGTGTAGTTTGCGGAACTTGAGCAATTTGGAGGTTAATAAGAAGGGGACAACGAGAATTGGTGTAGATTCTCAGGTGTTCTTTAGGAAAGGTGAAATTGGTGACTGGAAGAATCATCTTACTCCTCATATGGCAAAAACCTTTGATGAGATTGTTGAACATAGACTAAGAGGTTCTGGTTTGATATTTCAATAAGGTTCTGTTGTGTAAGGAGTTCGAAATTTCATACGTCTTTTTCTATGAACTTTGTTGATTTGGCTTCGTTCAAATAATTTTTAGTACTAAATTACTAATCTTGTTCAAATAGTAGTATAGTACTAATCATATTTGTCAATATCAAGAACACTCACTAACCATAAAATGATAAACCTTGTGGGCTATTGAAGTCTTAGTGGGCCTGACAACTGCTAGTAATTCGTTTAATTCGAAATATGTATTGCTTTTGTTGACAAATATAGTTATACATATACACTCATATTATTTTTAGAAAACGAAAAAAAAAGTTTGAAACTTCTTCGCTATGACATTATTGATCAACATCGTTCAGACATAAACCTGACGACTGACGTGGCGATAGAATGAGCATCTAGTCAGAATAAGAGTGCGTGGCTTTTAAAAGATTTGTTTGTATTGAAACTTTAACAATGACAATATTATCCGGCGTGGCTTTTGTAAATTTTGGTCTATATTTTTATGAACATTCGTTGAAAACATGCTTGGCTGATTTTATGGGGCCATCAAATTTTACTTTATAAATAAGTTAATGGGAATATACAAAAAAAAAATGTTAATGGGAACATAATGGAATCATCTATATATAGAAAGTTAACAATATTTTTTAATGGTTTGGATATTGACGGTTCAACTATATACATTTAAACATTATAAAAAGTTAATTGTAGAAAGGAACCACACTTTTGATACATAATTACCGCGACAAAGTTTTTTTTTCTTTTTTTCTTTACGGCGACAAAGTTTGCTTTGAGTTTTGTCAAAAAAAATAAAGAAGAAGAATTAAGAAAGTACAATCATGGCGAACTCGATATTGTCTCTTAGCATAACATAGTGCCAATTAGATGCATCTCTCATACGCCACCTTCTATCTCTATAAAGTTATTTCCCCAAGTATTGAAGTAATCAAGATTCAATATTATATGATCTGAGCAAAATCATAACTTTTTCACATGGGCAGTTTAAACCTTCAAATACAAGTATATGAACAACACGAAAAATATGAAAACGGGACCATTAGACCATGACTTAGCCAAGTAGTAGCCAATGATCTGAATTTTATGTATTTTAGATTTTTATATATAACTATATTTTATTTAGGTTTTGTGGACATAAAGCTGATGTGAATCTTTAAAGATCCTTTAGTCACTTTCACGTAATCCCTAATCCAATTATAGTTGAACAATCGGACCACGTCTTTCATGAGTTAAATGTTTCATTACCTAATTGAATTTCGATTTTCATTGATTATCCTTGAAAATTTATACATCAAAACTATGCAACTTTTTGGTAATCCCACAAAGAAGCCATAGAATTTTCATTTAATAGTGATTAATATTTTTGATATATATATATAGGCGTGCATAAATCAAACGTTTGGTCAAATTTGGTCGACACCAATATCTGGAGATTATTGAGGTGCATTGTTAATGTTTAGTGCTCGCGGTGGCTTCAAAAGTTGTTGAGATTTTATGTTTATCTGAAAAATAGGTGGGAATAGAAACAAAAACTCAGAAATAATGGTGGGCCAATTACGAATTTTCTTGATTATGTTGCTTGTAAGTGACTTAGTGAGTCTAAAATATTCTTCTCTTTTAGGAGAATTATTGATATTATAATGCAATTTTTGATAGTAACTACGTACAGATTTTATCTTTGTATAAACCATTTTAAGGTTGGCTAACTATATATAAACATGCGACCGGCATGCCCCTTCTTCTACGCATGCACTTCTCTTTCCCTCTTGTTTCCCAAACATGCGATCACACCATTCTTTATTTCCTTCTTCTTCTTTTTGTTTTGAAACTTTATATTATGTTTTTATATATGTATCACATAGAGGAAGTTATTAGGATCTTCACATGCGACCGGCATGATCCCCTTTCTCATAACATTTAGTAGTTTACTCTTGCAAGCATGTCAACACATAATTAAAAAGATATATTTCTCTTTAAGTTGTTGGCCGATGTGTTTCTTCTTACAGTAAAATTGAGTACACGTGACGAGCTAAGAACTAACAAAGGAATGTCATTGATTCTAATTGGTTAGAAACTAATGCACGTCAGCCTCTAAGGTTTCCTATAAAGATTCTCACTTTGTCCCTCTTAAAACAAATCAAACTTCTCCCTTTAATTCCTTTAACTTGGTCCTCTAAACAAATAAGTACCTCATGGCGATGTTGATCTCTGGAGCTGTGGTTAGTGGGTTGAGTTCTTCGTTCTTCGTCACCGGAGGCCAGAGAAGCGGCGGAGTTGTGAGGGTTGGCCGGAATAATATGATCATTGCACCTCAACGTAAGAAGTCGTGGGTCCCGGCCGCCGTCAAAGGTAATGGCAACTCGAAGAACGACCCCAAATGGCTCGATGATGCCTCGTAAGTCTATTTGCATGAGATATGATATACATACTGTAAATTGAATGAATTAAAACACTCATACACTATATCATGAACCAATCATAGACGATGATAAATTCTCTGAATCATTTGGTGAATACTAATACTAAAAATATGTTCAGACTAGAGAAATATATCTCTTAATACTCATTATGATCCAATGACTATTTCATATCATTTTCTTCAAAATTAAATGTATTTTTCGTTAGTCATTTAGAAATCAACAATTTTATGTGAAAAAATCATTCTCTTAAGTTTTGTTTTGGTACATACTTCCCTCTATCCATCCCATTAAAATTTATCAATGATTTTTTTCTTTTTAATTTCCAACATGGTGGAATTTTTTTGTCTTTGATACAAATACCCCATTTAATTAATCGTAATAATTTTGTCAAAATGTTCACATATAAAAATATAAAAGACATAAAGCTTCCGAGTACATGAAGGAGAAAGGAAGCGAAATAGGACATGTGTCTGCTCAGAAAGGACAAGAAGTTAAAGATCATATAGAGAGAGCTAAAGACTATATTGTTGAGAAAGCTGGTGAAGCAATGGACAAAATTTCTGAAAATGCCCATAGAGCTTCGGATTTTGTGACAGAGAAAAGTAAAGAGACGAAAGAAGAAACTATTTTAATTACAGAAAAAGCCAAAGACTATGTTGTTGAAAAAGCCGGAGAAGTCAAAGATACAGCGACAAATATAAGAAAGAAAACGGTTAGGGACGTCGGAGATCAGGCCGCGGATGCAAAATAAGCTATATTACCTCCAAAATATTAAGTATTGTTTGTGTTGATAATTACTCGTTTTCGTATGTATATTTGGAACCCTAAATAAATAAAAATGTTAAGGCAATATAGAGCAAATATATACATCTTTAATTTTGTGAGGATAAATTGTTCCAAATGCTTAATTAACCTGCTATTTTTAATAATATAGTAAGTATATTTTTAAGAGTACCTTTTGTAAATAACATTATGGTACTTCAAGTTTTGTAAAAGTGTAACTTTCAAAATGTTTAATGCGGCATGAAGAAATTTCAACGACGAGAGAAAACTTTGATAAATAGACGTTACTTTCCAAGCTGTCATAGAAACGGAAACTTTGGTAGAAAAATCCTATTTTTCAAAAAAACATGAAAAAAACTATCATTTATTTTTTGTGGTTTTTTAAACCCTCAAATTTTAATAAATGGTGAAATAAATAATAAGTATTATAAAAAAATAAGTACATCATTATATTAAAATAAATATAAATAAATAAAATTTGGTTTATGATTTATTTTTCTAAATTTGAGTTTGTGAATTTTTTTCCAAAATTGAATTTTTTTAACTAAGATATTATTATAGATTAGCACATTTCATGTTTTGACTTAAATTTGTTCGAACTTTTCTTTTTGAATAACTAGCTAATGTAATTAATATTAATTGATTTTTAAAATATTTTAAAGTTATATTTTAAATATATCTTAATTTTATACATTTAAAATTAAAAATATTTTGGTGTGAAAATTTATATACTTTCGTAAGAATATAAGTTTTTTGTTTGTTTGTTTTTATGTTAATAAGTTTATGTGACCAAACCTAATAAACATTTATTAACATAAAATTCATATTCGATAATACTATAATCGATAATCAAATATGAGTTTATGTTAATAAACTTTTATTTGGTTGGTCACACAAACTTATTAACATGAAAACATACAAAAATATTTTTATTAAATGAATTTAATGTTATAAACCCTAGATATTAACATAAAATTTATTAAATAAAGTTTATGTTAATTAATTGATAATACTATAATTTTTTTGTTTGTTTTCATGTTAATAAGTTTATGTGAGTAAACCAAATAAGCATTTATTAACATAAAATTCATATTCTATAATACTATAATCGATAATCGAATATGAGTTTATGTAAATAAATTTTTGTTTGGTTGGTCACACAAACTTAGTAATAGGAAAACAAAAAATATATATATTTTTATTATTAGGAAAGTACATAAATTTCCATACCAAAATATTTTTTAACTTAAATACATTAAATTAAAATATATTTAAAAAATATTTCAAAGATAACTAATATTAACTACTTTTATCTCGTTATTCAAAAGAAAAAGTTCGAACAAATTCGAATAAATACATGAAATATGCTAATATCTAATAATATTTTAGTTAAAAAACTTATTTTGAAAAAATTTCACAAACTCAGATTTTAAAAAATAAATCATAAACCAAATCTTATTTATTAATATTAATTTTAATATAATGATGTACTTAGTTTTGTCATATATCAAATGTAATTATGTTATCACTTTAGTATAAAATAAAGGACTACGGACATAAGTGTTATAGAAAACTAATGTGTGAAATACATCTAATCATTCATAATTTGATGAGAGAACGGACCAAATTATTTTCTATAAATAGATTGTTATGGTCTCCATAATGTCGACTCAAAAATTGTGTAGGTCGTAGGGCAAAATTCAAAAATAAATCCTCTTAAATTTATTTGGAAAAATGGATTAACAAAACCCTAACTTTTTCTTAAAAAATGGGTAGAATGAAGAAGAGAATGAGCAATGTGGGAGTGGGACAGTAACATGCGGCTAGCAGAGACCCTCCTTCTACGTTTTTAACTCTCCCAAAATATTTAGTCAAATAACACATGATTTATCAGTAAAACTCAAATATTTCCAAATACTCAATCCAATATATCCCCTAAGTAAAACACAATCAATTATGTATAGAGAATCATAAATATAGTAGTAGAAAAGAAAAAAAGAATCCATTACTTTAAATTATTTTAAAAACTCTTGGTTTAAGATTTTAAAATATATTTTCAAACATGTTAATATTAGTTTTTGAATTATCACATTTACAGTAGAACCTCTATAAATTAATACTCGATAAATTAATAAATTTTGTTGATCTCGAGTTGAGTCAGTGTAATAATTAACACAATTCGATAAATTAATAAGATAATATATATATTTTTAAAATCTTATATAAATATATGGTCTCATCAATAATACATGATTTATCAGTAAAACTCAAATGGAAGACACCGTGGACCAGATGAAAGATGTCGTGGACCAAATGGAAGACTGGACGAGATATTTTGGAGATATTTTAGTAAATTAGAAATTTTGTTATTAAATTTTCTGAAATTCCACATAAAACCATGGGATTTGGTTCTTTATATTTTTTTGCAAAGAAATCCCCTCAAATCTCACATGAAATTTTTAAATCAAATTCTAATCATGTTTTCAATAACATTGGATTTAAGTGTATAATTTAAAATCATCAATACAATAACACTGGATTTTAAAAGATATTTAAAATTCATGTTTCAATAACATATAATTTGTCACTAAAACTAAAATTTTTTCAAATACTCAGTTCAATACACCCTCCCTAAGATTTTATTTCATTCATGTAATTATGGATTTTCTTTAAAGAAAAATTAGGTAAAAGTGATTATTTTACTCCACCTTATTGAATCTATGCCTTTTATTAGTTAGCCAATATTGATTACCAAAATAACCTTTAATTAAATTTTCTATGTATCTAAATAATTAAATTAAGATTTTTAAAAAAATCAATTATAAATTTTCTTTCTAAAATTTAATAAAAAGTTATTTAGTAATTAATATATGCTAACTAATTAAAAGTATAGATTCAAAAAAGTGGGGTAAAATAATCACTTTTTCCTAATTTTTCTAATATTAAATGTCATTTTTTTTATTAATGTTCCTATATCTATTACTCCAAAATAAATTGTCATTAAACCCCCAATCTTCCATGAAATGCATTGTAATCAGTCAAACTTCATGAATTTGTTTCTAAATAACACCAAATGATTACCTGTAATTCCCTACCAAATTAGGAGAAAAATCTCCTAAACATAATTTACTTACTCAGTCAAACCGGTAATAAATCATCATCTACCTAAACCGGTTATCCCAAAAACAAAAAAAAAGGAGGGCGGCTGCTAACGTACGCATCGGGTATTAATGAGTAGACTCCTCCTCAATCCTCATCACAAAATCACAATTTTTTTTTTTAACAACCAAAAAAAAAAAAATAGTTTTTTTCTTTTCTTTTCTTGTGGACTCTTTCTTTGCAGGTTTTAAGGAGAATCGTGTCGGCTGAATTTGTGTCAGACACAGCATAGTGTGAGTATTATTATTTTTTTTTCTCATTCGATCTCATCTTATTTTATTTTATACTATAAATTAACAAACTTTCTTGTGATTTTTTTTTCTTCTCTGGCAAATTGTAATCACAAAGTCGTCTTCTTCGTTAGAGAAACAAACAACGATCATCATCAATTAAAAAAAAAAGAAGGGTGAAATCAATTTCATCCCTTTATTGGCGCGAAGATCTTCTACACAAATCAAGAACAAAATCGAGAAAATGGGTTCGTTTTTTTCTCTCTGGTTTTTTTTTTCCAAATTCTCTGATTCGATTTGAGATTAATTGATCCGAATTTTTCTTTGATGATTAGTTTCCGAAACTGGGTTTGTTTCAATTTTAGATCTTTTTATCGTTTTGTTATCGTTCTAGGTTTCATCTCTGTTTTAT
This sequence comes from Cardamine occulta, assembly GCA_028015245.1. Lineage (NCBI taxonomy): Eukaryota > Viridiplantae > Streptophyta > Magnoliopsida > Brassicales > Brassicaceae > Cardamine > Cardamine occulta. Next base: position 4,884,971 of record CM051379.1, on the reverse strand, counting down.
TTTTTCAAGGGTTTTGGATTATTGTTGATGTCAGTTTTTTTTTTTTTTTGGATTCAGATGTTTGTTTGAGCTATTCGTATCAGATGGATGATGAGATTGCAAAGTTTATCAGAAGAGTGAATCCACCAAGGTATTGAATTTATTAAACTTCGAATTGTTCTTCTTCTATCTTTTTTGATTTTATACTGAGTTTGTTAATTTGATTATCATTTTAGGGTTGTGATTGATAATGAAGTCTGCAAAAATGTTACTGTCATTAAGGTAAATCTTATTAAACAAATTCTCTGAGATTTAAGTTTCATCAGATTAGTTTTGTTTTAGTATATAAATATTGTGATTTTGTTTTTTAAGGTTGATAGTGCAAATAAACATGGAATACTTCTGGAGGTTGTTCAAGTTTTGACTGAACTTAATCTCACTATTAAGAAAGCTTATATCTCCTCTGATGGTGGTTGGTTCATGGATGTTTTCAATGTTACTGATCAAGATGGGAACAAAGTTACTGATGAGATCGTTCTTGAATACATCCGTAAAGTAAGTAACATCTATGATCGGCTTTTCTTGTGTATTCGATTTTTGGTTTGTTTTGATGATATGATTATTAACTCTCTTTGTGGTGTGTGATTTGTTGCAGTCTCTTGGCCCTGATGAGCCTTCTTGCTTTAGTCCATCAATGAGATCATCTATTGGTGTTAAACAATCTGTCGACTTTACTGTGATTGAGCTAACGGGAACTGATAGACCCGGTTTGTTGTCTGAGCTATGTGCTGTTCTAATGGACCTTCAATGCAATGTGGTCAACGCTGAAGTCTGGACACATAGAGCAAAAGCAGCAGCGGTTTTACAAGTTACTGATGATGAAACCTGCTCTGCAATCACTGATCCTGAGAGGTTATCCAATATCAGGAAACTTCTTGGTTATGTGCTTACAGGTGGAAGCAGTGGTAGAAGATTCCGTGAACCAAAAACTACTGTTTCTTCTCCTCTCAATGAAACTCACACGGATCGTAAGCTTCATCAATTGATGTTTGCGGATAGAGATTATGACGAATGGGAGAATAATGTTGATGATGAGGATAAAAGTGGGAGAGTAGTTCCAGATGTGGATGTTTCCAATTTGCATGATTTGGATTACTCAATTGTGATGATCAAATGTAAAGACAGACCGAAGCTTCTTTTCGATACCGTCTTTACTTTGACAGATATGAAATATGTGGTTTCACATGCCAGCATTGATGCTGAAGGCCCTGAAGCTTATCAGGTACATATACAACACTTGGTTCTCTGCAAAATTCTTTTCAATATAAGTTCTTGATTTGTCTGTTATACCGTTATCTGAATTCTCGGGTTTTTGTAGGAATACTACATAAGACATACAGATGGATCTCCTGTCAAATCCGAGGCAGAAAGGCAGCGAGTGATCAAATGTCTCAAAGCAGCAATTCAAAGAAGAGTCTCTGAGGTAAGATTGTAGTCATATACTTGAAGAAGAATCATAAGAATGTTGTGTGTTGTGGTTTAACATTTAGGTTCTTGTTTCTATATGGTTTAGGGCTTGAAGCTTGAGCTTTGCACTTCAGATAGACTCGGGTTACTCTCGGATGTGACACGAATTTTCCGCGAAAACAGTCTTACAGTTACAAGAGCTGAAGTGAAAACAAAAGGAGAAAAAGCTCTCAACACATTCTATGTAAGAGATGCTTCTGGTTACCAAGTTGATGCTAAGACCATAGAATCCATTAGACAAGTCATTGGTCAAACAATACTTCAAGTGAAAGGCGGAAACACAGATGCGAAACCGAGTCCTCAAGATTCACCAACTGGATTTCTCTTCGGTGTTTTCAAGTCGAGATCATTCGTCAATTTCGGATTGATCAGATCCTAATTCATGAAGGATGATGTGCTTCCTCTATTTGTAAATGAAAATAGTAGTAGTACATTGTGTGAATATGTTAGTAGAAGAAGAAGCTTTTTAGGGACATCAAAGTTTAGATTTTTACAGGGGTTTATAGTATAGATTCTTGTGTTTGTAAATGTTGGTTTTTTATATTTGTGGATGTATATAAATTTGATTTTTCTTGCAAATCACTTTCGATCGTTTTCTATAATCGCTGGTTTGGTAAAATCTGATAAGATTTTCATTTGACTGACTCTGTTTAAACATCTTTTTCAAATTTTTGGCTCTGTTCAAAATTAGTAAACAGAGTAATAATTGTTTAAAAAAAAATATTGGTGGCATATTATAATGCTAACTTTAGCAAAAAGTCAAAACTAAAATTGGGTAATGATACTTGTTGATTGGTGTGCCATACTTTTCATGATGACTGTTGCCACGTGTCTCTCGTTACATCCATAACTTTAAATTCGTTTAAAAAAAGAATATAAAAGATTATGAAATGAAAATGAGAAAAACTTGTACCCACGAGCGTTTATTAATTTTTTTTTTTTTTTTTGTGAAGTGTATTTTACTTACGATCATTTTCATTTTTGGACAGCCATTTTAATACTTTTATTTTGAAATAATGCCACAATGTTTGGTCCCAACAAATCCCAAAAGACATATAAAATCTGAAAAGGATCTACAGACTGAGGCTGACATTCAGAAAAAAGAACAAAACAAAACCAAGTATAGCCAAACCAAATTTCAAAAATACAAATAACATAGAGACTAAACTGAGTAAAAACCAGAAGAGACATAAAAGAATCAATTACATGAGGATGTCAATAGTGATATAAACATATATATATATATATATATATTATGATCGTCTAGATTTGGTAAATGGACACCTACTGATCTTGTGGGCCTATTAGGCTATTCTACAAATGTTCTACAAAAATACATTCGTATTTTATTTGATATGAGGAACAAAACCATATAATATATAGTCTTGTAAATACATTCAAGTGAAATAAATATATTTTCAGGTCCTGTTAATAAAATCTTGGTGGATTTTTGAAATAGCTTTGGATTCTTTTTCCCCCATCCCATCACATACAAAGAACAACAACAACAACCAAAATTCCCGTGAATTTTATTTTTGTCATCACATATTCACATGCAAATATAAATTTTCATCATATTTGGAGATAATAGCTGTAGGTCAAATACATTTAAAGTTGTTCCAATCCATCATTAATAGTATTTTTTAGAAAGGTATTTATTTATAGCTATTGATATTCTTCCTAGAGACCCCAATCGACTTCTAACGGCACCATTATTAAAAATCGTAGTTAAGTTCTCTTCCTAGTAAATTGAATTGAGATTTTAATTCATCTAATAGTTAAATCGTTTAGCATCACATCTAACCCTATAAAATTCACGTGAATCTCTTCTTCACTTAAGAAGAACAAAAAAAAGTAAATCTCAAAATAGTGATTAACGTATCAAAAAAAATAGTGATTAACGTATCAAAATGAGTGACAATGATGGTAACGTAAACGGGAAAAATGGTACTTCAAATTTTGAAATAGCCATGGCGGTGATAGGTGTCGTCGGAGCTATTGCCGGTTTATGCTCCGGAATGGGCTCCGGTTCTGACAGGAAGACAATGAAGGCTCCCGGAAAGGATGGTCGAATTTTCAGAGATGTTTTCCAAAGCGACCCGAAAGGATATTTCCGGAATCTGCGTAACAAGTGAATGTTTTGAGTATGTGGAATCAATATGTCAGATTTTATATTATATGATTATTATATCATATGATAAGAATAATAAGAGTCGTAGCTAGGTTTCACGTCATACGTCATACGTGCTACTTAACTTCTCTATTAATTTGTGTGACAGAATATTTGAAAGCAAATCAAAATTTCATAGTTTAAAACTTTAAATCTTAAGTTTATAAACTTGCAATTAACCTATTATGTAAAAAATTACAATTATGCTTATATTAATTTCCTTTTTATTAAAGGAATTTTATTTTCCCACCCTCTATTGTACTGATTTCCAAATTCTTAATCAAACAGACTTTCATGATAATATTAAACCTCATAATATGTTTTTACCCTTACGATTCGTCTTCTAATAAATTTGATTCCTTCCACTACATTTTAGGTGTGATTTGTTCTACATGTTAAAAAGTTTATAGTTTCTCCTATAATTTTTATTAATATACTACATAGTTTTGTCTCTATAATTAATAATGTAGTAAAGTTAAAAATGAAATCTTCTGCTAAAACGACATTTTTTATTTTTGAAATAGAAGTAGTTTTATATATTCATTTATACGTTTATCAATTATAAATTTGATAAAACTAAATATTTTATTTATTAAGTTCCTTTACTAGAAGTTCTTCAGGGGACACTAAATATGTATATTCTTAACAAAATAACCTAACCCATTTGGACTATTATTAATAAAAAACGAACATCAAAAACCCATCTCTTATGAGTCTTTCAAACTTCCTAGAAACCCGAAACGAATTTCAACACTATCATTAAGTTACAATAGAATGTACTTAGGGCTGTTATTGTATTGAGTTTTTATTTCAATAATTTGAGATAAGAATATATAGTTTTATTTATATTATTAACAAAAAAATAAAACAATAATAATATAATCAAACAACATTATTAATACTATTGTTATATTAACAATGTTAACATAAATTAATTGATTATAATATTAAAATTTTATATTATAATCAATTACTTTATTTTTTCTTTCCTTATTTGTTATCATTATTAATAATAAATAATATTAATATTAATGTAATCAATATTTATAATGTTGAATTATAATTAATCTTTGCTGTAAATATTATAAACAATTAATTTATTGTTTATTTTCCTATTTGTTCTGAAAATTATGTTTTTATTTATTTAATTAAAAATATTTTTTCTTTTGTTCAGAAATTTATTTTTTATTTATTTAATTAAAAGCTACATAAAAGAAAAAAATAAATTTTTGTTAGAAAAAAATAATTGAAGATAATTATATTTTATTTAGTTAATTAAATAATATAATTTTTATTTAGAGGACATAATTTTTTATTATTTTATTTAGTTTTTTTTAATTATGTTTTAGCTCTTTGCTATTTAAATAGGAAAATAATAATTTTTGATATAAAATTATTTTTGTTAACGGTGTTAGATGGAACTAATGTTGATCGTTAGTCAACTTAACCTTATGCATAATTTTAGATTATTTTAAGGTTTGTTTTGAAAAAAATAATTTAGTTGGAGGTTTTATATGTAAACATAAAAAATTAGATTTTTTTCTTGGAAAAATGTATTAAATTGGAGATTTTTTATGGTATTTTTTCTAATAATAAGAAAAGATTTTCATATGTATATATATGTATCTTCTCATGTTCTGTATTCCAGTATTTATATTAGTGCAGACTTTTCTTTGTCGTTTATGAATAAATGAAATCATACATTACTGGAGTTCATTTTTAACAATTCACAAACCCTTATTATAATTTTCATTAGATTTTAATGTTATACTTAATATTGATGCATGGAAGATAAAACTATATATATATATATATATATATTTTCTAATTCTTTTGTTATCTCCCTGTGGGAAATGAGTTTTTAAAACTATATGTTAATCTAACTGTAGTACAAGAATACTGTATAAACCAACAATCGACTTGAAAGACTAAAATAAAAAACGAAAGCAAATATAAATTTAAGAACGGAATAATTATATAAAGTTGGTAACTTTTTGTTGTTTATAGTTCAAACATCTATGAATTTTAAAACCGTAATTTATGTCTAGTAATTATATTGTAATGGCAAAAACTAACAATACAAATTTGTAGCATTTGGTTCAATGTTTATATGCTCATTCATAATTGATTCCAAATCTAGTATGGTATTTGGCCTTATTTTATTTATAAAGGCAAAAAAAAAAAAAACATTCAAATCCCCACGACGTTTTTTAAAGAATAACCCAAGAGTCTTCTTTTGCTTAACCCGAAACAAGTTTCAAACGAAATCATTCAATTGTCCTCGAATCGTCCTAGAAAATTGAACTGATCTTCCAAAAAAAATCAGCATCTTGATCCCACCCTTCGTGCTTTGCTTATATTTTTATTTTTAATGTAATTTGTATTTTTGAGGCTCAACACAAGAACAAACATTGACAAATATAAAGTCTTTACATGGAAAAAAAATGGAAAATCTTATAACGAATTCAGATCATCAGTCATATCCGTAAAACATGTATTAAAATTTTGGATCATTTAATGTGGTGTGATATAATAATTAAGCCAAAAGCCAGAAATCTTTGTGACGTTTCGTGGTGATCAAGTAACCTCCATTGTTACTCTTCTTCCTTACGGCAATAGCCATACAATCGGAGTTATGAATACAATACTCAACCACTCCTCCTCCCATTCCTCCCTTCGTGCGCCATTTCCAGATTACGCGCCATTTCGAGGTTCTCTTTCTCTGCCCTAAAACCAAAACGCCTGCTCCTTGTTTCTTTGATTCCTCAACTATCGTCTTCCCTTTCTCCTCCGCCGTTTCAACCACCACAATCTCAGTCTTCACCTGAAAATAAAACCACAAATATCAAATAAAGAGAGTTAATTTCTTGAACCTAATCAGTTTATGCTTATTTGCAATTAAAAAGCTTACGTACGTTAGGTTTCTTGAGTTGACAAAAGTTCTTCAATGGATGAACTTGTTCATGAGCCCTTGAGGTTCTCTCCCTTTGTGTCTCATCTATAGCTATTAGCATAATAAACACTTTAGTTAATAAGAGATTTAACAACAAGCTTGAATTTGTGTTATAGTCTGGTCTCGTCCAACACAAAAATTTCTCTGGCCATGGCTCGAGATCAGCCCTAAATAGTATAGAGTTGTGTTAAATCCGACCCAAAATTTCAGAGCCATTAAAAATATATGTATATATATAATACAAACATATAAAAATTTCAGTTCAAATCACTATCTGAAATAAACTTCTGAATAAATATTTAAATATCTTTTGATCAAAAGACATAAATCAAATTTCTAAAACCAAATTCTTTGTAAACTCAAATAAACTAAGATACAGAAGTTTAGATGTTAAAAAACAAACTAAGATACAGAAGGCAACATTGGATCCAAGAAAAGCCCAAAATAAAATCGAAGGCCCAATCAGTCTAAAAACCCAAAAGAATCATTGCTCAACCCTGTTTCTTTATTTATGCAAGAGTCACAAGATATAAAATGGTTTTGAGTATTTTTTGCTCTAATGGTGATCTTTAGTTTAAAGGTTCTAGTAAATGCAACATACGTATAAATTATGTATATAAATACCTTGTCCTACAGGTGTTCTTGTGACATGGAGGAGAGTGATATTGTCTTCATCTTGAACACAATGTGTTAATGCCCATTGAAGAGCATTCTTTGATTGTGAAGTTGTGTCCACAACAACCATCACTTTCCTTCCACTCTCAGCTTGGACTCCTCCTTCACCATTCTTATTACTTTCTCCTGCTTTCAGATTCTTACTATTCTTCGAATCGTTCTTTCTAGAACCAGAAGCACTTCCTTCATCTAATGATTTGCTTGACGATGATCCTCCTTTGAATGATGTCCTAATCTTATTCACCCAATACCCAGCTGGTTTCCCCATTTTTTCAAAATCTTTTTCTCTGTTTCTTTGTTTTCTTCTTCTCTGTTCTTTGAGATTTTTTGTTGTGTTTTAAATACTGTTTTGTTTGTTTGGTTTTGGTTGGAGCCATTTCTTGAACGTGCTTGCCATGAAAATAAAATAAAATATGTTTTTGGACTTGTTCAATCTAAATCCAACCTGGAAAATTATCATAATTTATTTATCCATATCACAATCTTGATACTAATGCAGAGCACTACTTGTTTCAGAATCCAATTCTAGATGCATGAAATAAGATTAAATGAACCATTTTCTATGTGATGTTGAAAAAGAAAAAAAGAAGCTTCCAAAAATTTGGTATGTAAAAAAGCTCAAAAATATTGTTCTATTTCAGGAGTAAACAAGAAAAGTAATAATCTGGTAATCCCTTGATTATATATAACAGAGTTTGTAATAATGAAACTATGTTTCTCTTGCAAAAATCAAATGACACAAGCAATGATCTTTAATCTATAAAACACACATATTTATACATATATATATGTATTGTTTTCAGACCATCCATCCAGGGTAGAATCCATTAACATTCTGTGATGTTGTTGCAGAGTTGCTTGCATTTGTCATAGCAGGATTGTAATGACTGCTAATTATATATTAAAACACACACAAATAAAGGTTAAATATTTCTGATTATAGAAGAAAATTCAATTCAAGGGTCTTAATTATTTGTATATGAATACCTCATTTGTAATGCTACATTGCCTTGTAAAGGTTTGAAGAAACCTGCTTCCTGAGTTGGAGGGTTTGATTGATAAGAGCTCATGCCTTGTTGTTGGAAGGAATGTTCTGCAGCAGAAGGTCCCCATAGTGTTTGAGTAAGCGCAGCATCGCTTTCCTCCAACTGAGAAAGAGAGAAGAATGTTGTTATAAAGAGATCTCAAAAGGGTTTCCATTTCTTGTGTTAGAAGATTTCTATAGCTACCTTTCTCCTAAGATCTCTGTTGGTTTCCAATAACATTTCCTCCTGCAAATTGATGAATATGAGAGTGTATTGTATTGAGATTATTGGATATTGTGCGACTCTTATTGTATAAAGATATTGTACCTTTGTTTTGAGGTCAGATAGTTGATCAAGCATAGACCGAGCCTGGCAATGAAAACATAGCCAAGATTTGGTAATACTTTAAATGCTTTTAGGACCAAAGTTTCGAATACAAACTTGTTGATTTTGTGAGCTTATACATATATAGATATACCTTTTTGGATCTAATCTCTCTTAGTGATGCATCTACTTGGCATTCTAGCTGCTCAAGCTCATTCACTCCCATCTCAGCTAGCTCTTCACCTAGCAAATGCCTAAAGAGAAGCAGATTTTAAATAATATGTAGGAGTAAGCAAGTTTACATGGACTTATGAATCAGGCTAAGTACCTTTGGGAATGTTGAAGGATCTCAACTCTTGATTTGAGCTTCAAGTAGTCTTGGTACTTCTCCTATGCCAATTAAGATAAAATTAAGGACAACTTTCATTAATAACTTTGAGGTCAGTTTTTGACCATAAATAGAGTGATAAGATGTGTACCTGCAAGTCTTTAGCTGATTGATTTGGATCCATTGTTGCATAACTATGTTTTCTATACTTATCAACCATCTTGGCCATACCACTAGTCAATCAAACAAATAATCATACCATTTTTTAACATATATTGATCAATCAACATTAAAGAATATTTCAAAAAAAAGTAGACGAAGACCCTTCAAAAATGTTAAAAATCAAGATTGGTATCAATCTCATGATTTTTTTTGCAAGAAATTAAATAATAAATTTATAAATTGTTTTCAAGCTAAAGAAAAAAAAGCAAAAGAAAATTGTGAAATTGTGAAATTGAGTATCATTACAGTTGTTGTCTTCTTTAACTTTAATAAGATCATAAGTACTTGAGAGATACTAACTTAAAGAAGTAGTCAAAGTATTTTGTGTTTTTCTTTACAGCTTTGTGTATATCCAAAGGTCAATCCTTTGTCTCTTTGGAAACTTGGATCAACACTTAATCTCATGTGTAAAAGCTTCAACTGTAAATATATGCTATATAGCTTCTACACCACAAATCTAATTTACCTTTTATATCTATAACTCTCTAGCTTTATTCATCATCTACACCAACTAAGACCCTTGTAACTAGAATCATCTTTTGTTAACTTAATCTCACTCTCTAGCAGCCAGATTTGTGCATAATAATACCCAGAACTCATTAAAGAACTAAACCCTAATAATCTAATTCTAACAAAATCAAGAAAGACAAAATCTTTCACATCTTTCTTAAGAATCAAAACCCTAAATCTAAAAATAGAAACTTTTGGGAGTCAGATTAAAGATGATACCTAGGGCTGCTGCAGAATTCATAGAGCTTGCCACGGGTAGAGAAAATGAGAAGAGCAATCTCAGCATCACAAAGCACAGAAAGCTCATAAGCCTTCTTAAGCAAACCATTTCTTCTCTTTGCAAAAGTGACTTGTCTATTGATCTTGTTCTCTATCCTCTTCAGCTCCACTTTGCCTCTTCCCATCCTTAACTATTTCTCTCTCACTCTCTCTCAACAAGAAACCAAAACCCAACAGAAAAGTTTCCTACTTTTTACCCACAAGTGATGAATTAAAGAAGCTTTATATACACTCACACATGTATACGTATAAAGTAAAGTGTAGATCTTGTCTTAAAAAGGATTCTGGTTCTTAATCTAGGGCATGAATTGGTTTCCTCACTTGTCCGGTGACTGGTGGTGGAGGAGGTGGTGGTGGTGGTGGGCCACCGTATTCTGATTCTATCTTCTTTTGTTGGAATGTTTTTATAAGAGAAATAGGCTTTGTGTTGGTTTTGCATATGCTAAGCCATTCTTGGCCAAATAAAAGCTTACAAACTTATATCTATCCACATAAACTTTCCATTTTTAAAAAAGAAAAGAAAATATAAAAATAATCTATGTATGTGTCAGATATTTATCTAGATATTGCAAATAGTTAGATATACCACATTATTTTATTCTTACTTCATCAGGGAATATATAAAATATTGTTTTTCTCTTACATCTTTTTTTTTGCAGAAAATAAAAATTGATTCCTAGTACTTTTCTAAGGAAAGTTAAGAGATATCTCTGATCTAGTCCAAACAAAATGCTTCAACTTTTCTCTTTCACCTTCCTCCATTGGATTTTAAGAGATATATATAGCTAGATATATTTATTTATAGATTGCTTTCTTTCATCAGATCTAGTCCCTAGTTTAACAATATGCTCAAAAAAAGAAATGAGAAAAATATTCTATATATAAACCTATACAGATGCCTTAAATAGAGCATATTCACAAGTCCAAATCCTATCTATTATCTTGTTATGTATTGTTCATGAAATGAAAGAAGTAAATAAAGTTCTTTTTTCAGGTATTGACACGTTTAGATTATGAATATAACACTATAATGTGTATATTTTGTGTGTTTGTAAATAATAGTAAGAAAATGATAGGCTTCTAAAGATATGTTTTTTTGCTTTGCTTCTCTTGCCCGACAGATTCTTTCGTGTGACAGCGACTTCACGAATCACGATCGTTTAAATGCATAAAATGGTTCTACAGTTGCAAACAAATTCTGTCAAATTGAAATGGTTGATATGATATAATATTATTTAGTATTTAAAGAGAAAAAATTGATTTTATTTAGAAGGTTTTTACGTGTCACGTGGAGTACTATATCTTATATATATATGCTAGATTTTATCGAAAAAATTCTAAAAATTTAGTCACGATCTTGTTCAATTATGTTATGAAATTTTGACACTAATAGATGTGTAAGAAAATGTAATCTAACATTAGAGGGTTTCGTGTGTAGGTTCCCCTTCTATGGAGAGGCCAAGTTATTTGATCCATGTCTAATCGAAGTTATTAATTGGTTTTCATAAAATAAAGCAGAATTCACAACGACGTCAAAATAATATCAGATTTAATATGCTCAATAAATCATACACACATATACATAACTTTATTTTGGCAGGAAAAAAAAAACAAGAGAAAATTGAGTGTGAACAGTTAAGCTCACAAATCCTAAAAAATTTTTTTTACTTTTTTTTAAGATGTTTTTTGTTGGTTAATATTTAATACAAATAACCTTTTATTTTTACTTATATTGGAATTGGTTAATAAGTTGGTATGCCGGTGAGTAATAAGTCGGGTCTACAAAATATTCCACAAATATCTAGTCGTATAACAGAATAGTTATCCTTTCCGGATTGCTCATTTATTCCGTAAAAATCAATCTTCCGGGATCGTCGAAATTCACGCTAATACAACAACAACTTTCTGAACTTATGTTTTCTCCTTATAGTATCAGAGTTTGAACTTTTTTATTAAAATTATTTTTTTCCGATCAAAGATATTGACTGACATGGCTGCGACGGTGCTAACTACGGAGGTGAGATGAACAATCTCTCCTTATGATCTGACTTCAGCAGATAACCCATGTGCTGTTATCTCTCATCCCCTCTTGAAAGGCATCAATTATGATGAGTGGGCTTGTCAAATAAAGACTGCATTAACATAACGCAAAAAGTTTAGGTTTTTGAATGGTTCAATCCCAAAACGACCTGAAGGCTCAGCTGACTTAGAGGATTGGAAAACAATCCAAGCGCTTCTGGTCTCATGGATCCGGATGTCCATAGATCCGGTGCTGCGATTAACAATCTCACACAAAGATGTTGTGAAAGATTTGTGGGACTATTTGAAGCGGCATTTTGCTGTGATTAATGGATCAAAAATTCAACAAATCATAGCTGAATTGGCGGTCTGCAAGTAGAGGGAACTTGCAATTGAAGCTTACTATGGTAAGATCACACAAATTTGGGATAGTCCCGCGAGCTATCATCTTATTAAAGCTTGCAAGTGTGGACACTGCACATGTAATCTTGGTGCGGCTCAGGAAGCTGATATAGAGGAAGATAAAGTTCATCAATTTCTGTATGGCCTTGATGAATTATACAGAGCCGTGCGATCAACTCTAGTTTCGCGAGTGCCAGTACAGTCTTTGGAAGATGTCTTCAATGTTGTGAGGCAAGAAGAAGACCTACGTGTGGCTGGAGAAGTCACATCTGAAGTGACAGCTTTTGCTGTGAACATAAGACCACGTAGTCGTGGTGATGACATATGTCGTAATGCTTTGTGCAAGAATTACAACTGAAGTGGTCATGCTTCTGATAGGTGTTACTCGGTGATAGGCTTCCTGAATGGTAGGACGATAGGATCAAAGGAAGAATTCTATAAAGCAAGGGCCGTGGCGGCTTAAGCTCGGGTAGAGGAAAGGGACAAGTAATGTATGATAATCGCGTGTTTGTCCTAAACGTTGAATCTGCAACTGAACATGCCAATCATGTTATCACAGAGCATGATCGTGATGGCGTTACTGGGCTCACAGAACAGTAGTAGCAGACAATTAAGACCATACTTAACTTGGGCAAAGAAAACAATGTCAAAAAAGTATCAGGTATGTCATCTTTTCTCTCTTGGATCATGGATACCGGTGCGTCTCACCACTTAGCTGGTTGATTTGATGCACTTTTTAATGTTCGTGATATAGCACCTATATTGATAATTATGGCCGATGGAATAGAGAAAGTATCTCTTAAGGAAGGATCGATTAAATTAGGAAATAATTTGGTTATGAAATCGGTTTATTACGTTGAAGAGATATAGTCAGATTTTATATCCATGGGACAGTTGATGGATAAGAACAGTTGTGTCGTTCAACTAGAATAGGCCATCCAACTGTGAGAATTATGGGACTACTTCTGTCAGTTTCAATTTCTTTAAGTAGTTTTAATAAAGCTTGCGATGTATGTCTACAAGCAAAGGAAACGCGTGATTGTTTTTCAAAAAGTTCAAATAAAACATCGATAATTTTTGATTTGATTCATGTTGATTTATGGGGCTCTTATCGTGAGTCTATGCATTCTGGAACTCGTTATTTTTCGACAATCGTTGACGATTACTCTCGAGCAGTCTGGTTGTTTTTGTTAATCGATAAAATTGAAGCTCCAAAACACTAAAAAAATTTATTTCCTCTAACAAAGAGGCAGTTTAACACCAAAATCAAGTCCATTCACAGCAACATTGGTTATGAATTCTTGTGTTTAAGAGAATTTTTTCGACAATGTAGAGTGATACACGAGACTTCCTATGTCGGAACTCCTCAACAAAATGGGCGTGTAAAGCAGAATCACAGACACATATCAAATATAACCAAGACATTACGATTTCAAGGAAATTTACCACTTGAAGTTTGGGGTGAATGTGGCTCACCACTTCATACTTAATCAATAGAACACCCATCTCTGTTTTGGGTAATGCTACACCATTTGAACATTTGTTCAACAAAGTTTCAATTTATGATTATCTGCGGATTTTTGTTATTTTGTGTTACGTACATAACCAATCACGAGGCGGTGACAGGTTCCCATCACGGAGTCAAAAATGCATCTTTGTTGGCTATCCTCATGGTGAGAAAGGCTGGAGGCTGTATGATCTGGAACAGAAGGAGTTTTTTGTTTCACGTGATGTAGTTTTCAGTGAATCAAAATTCCTGTTTCAGTATTTAACTTCATATCCGCTGAACGATGATGATGAAGATGGTAATATTTTATGGGGACCAATTGCCGAAGGAATAATCGATGATATTGAACCTCCAACCACTAGAATTGGGCCTATTATTCGGTCACCAACTGAACCTGCTGCTGCAGAGTCTAGTAATAATGCAGTTGGGCCAAGGAATCATGTCAGTTCGGCCCAAATAAATAAAATATATAACATGCCAGATCCAGTACCTGAAGAACAGTTAAATCCAGTCTCCGTGGTTTTACCCACACCATCAAGACAGTGAGCTACGTCTCCTATCGACTCTGTACTGATCGTTAACATCTCACCTTAAAATTCTGATGCACAATTAGGCAAGGGTCGTCGTAAAAAACAATCTTCAATTAAACTGAAGGATTTTTTGGTTTTAAAACCAAGGAAAGCTCATTCTTCGGCGACTAAAACTGCACAAGCGGTTGATACGGTTAGTGATAATTCAATTGTCTATCCAATCAGCAACCATGATAATGTGCAATGCTTTTTTGAAACTCACATAGCGTATATAGTTGCCGTGAAAACAACGGTTGAAGCAAAGTCATTCAAAGAAGCAATGAAAAGTGACAAATGGAAAACGGTGGTCGGATCCGAATATGGGACTTTGGAAGAAAACAAAACATGGATTGTAGAAGATTTGCCACCTTGAAAAAAAGTAATTGGAAGTCAGTGGGTGTTTAAGGTAAAATTTCAATCTGATGGAACCATTGAAAAATATAAGGCTAGACTTGTAGCCATGCTAGTTAGACAAATTGAAGTGGAAGACCATTGAGAGACCTTCTGACTAGTAGCGAAGATGGGCACAGTGAGACTGTTCTTAGATGTGGCGGTAAAACAAAATTGGATTGTTCATCAGATGGACATCCACAATGCATTCTTACATGGCGATTTAAACGAGGAAGTTTATATGACAATGCCGCCGGGGTTTCAGTTAGCTGATAAGAACAAGTTGTGTTGACTTCGCAAGTCACTATATGGGTTAAAACAGGCACCTCGCTGTTGGTTTGCCAAGTTGGTGTCTGCATTGCTAGAATATAGATTTGAACAATCATTGGAAGATTACTCATTATTTACATATAAGAAATATACCACGAAGCTACATATTTTGGTATACGTAGACGATTTGATAATAGCAGGTAACAATAAGCGAGCTATATAGAGCTTCAAAGAGTATATATCTTCTTGTTTTCATATTAAGGACCTTGGACTATTGAAATTTTTTCTCGGCATTAAGGTAGCTAGGAACATGTCAGGATTTTATTTATGTCAAAGGAAATATGCTCTAGATATAATTGTTGAAACTGGGTTGCTTGGGGCCAAACCTTCATCATTCTCCCTAGAGCAGAATAACACTTTGGCTATTTCCACATCACCATTGCTGGCAGATCCAAAGCCCTATCGACGGCTTTTAGGACGATTGATATATCTAGGAGTGATAAAACATGGTTTGGCATATTCAATACATGTCTTAGCTCAATTCATGCAACAACCACGTACAGATCATTGGGAAGCAGCGATACGGGTGGTAAGGTACTTGAAAGGTGATCTGGGACAAGGAATTTTACTAAAAGCTGATGGTGACTTTCAGATAAAAGGTTGGTGTGACTCAGATTGGCGAAGTTATCATCTAACTCGCCGCTCTGTAACGAGCTATTTCGGCAGCTTGGTGGCTTGGTAGTGTCTTGGAAAACAAGAAAACAGAAAACTGTTAGTAGATCTTCATCAGAAGCAGAATATTAAGCCATTAGTTCCTTAGTACAAGAACTTATTTGGGTGAAACGAATGCTGTTTACATTGGGTGTTAATCACGTATAGCCAATGCGAGTAATGTGTGATAGTAAATCCGTGATATACATAGCTACGAATCTGGTGTTTCACGAGAGGACGAAACACATTGAGCTAGATTGTCACTTCGTTCGAGGTAAGGTACTTACTCGGAATATACACTTACAAAGCCAATTGGACGCGATGGTTTTGCATACTTCTGATCTAAACTGGGCATTAGAAATCTATATGCTCCAACTTGAGGAGAGTATTGTAGTTGGTTAATGAATTGGTATGAATCTAGTTAATAATAAACCGGATCTACAGGATATTCCACAAAAATCTAGTCGTATAATAGAGTCAGAGTAGATATAGTTGATCCTCCTAGATTTCTGGTAGAGAACTTTCTATATATTGTATGTATCATTCACTCTAATACAACAACAATTTTCAGAGCTTCTGTTCTCTCTTTAACTTAAAGAAAAAGATTGAGTAATATTGCTTGCTAGGTTAATTTGTAGGATGTTTATTGTCAGGTTAATTTTTTTTCTCACTTCTTCTTATGGCATCTTATACTATAGATATCAACCTCATGATGATGATGATGGTTGTTAATTTACTCATGTGACATGTCTCGCACAACTTTTTTTTTTTATAACTTTGCTTGCTGACTCATATTTCACTTGGTACCTTAGTTATTTTTGTTCAACCTATACATAAATGATACACATTAGCTTTGTTTTCTCCGTTTGTGCTAAATGATCTATTTGTTTCTCTTTATCAGTCTTCTTGATGGAAAAAACTTGATGTCTTATCCATATTATCATGTAAAAATGATCCTTATCTTCTATGCACTCGCTATCCTCCACCATTCTTTTGTCGTTCCGAACGGCCACCTTACAATATGCAACATATAGAGATAAATGCTTTAGTTAACATCTAAAAAGGAATAAATAAGAGAGCATATTTGCAATGAGACATTCCATCTTTTATATGGATAATTTAGGTAAATAATACATAAATTCAAATATCTAGCTAGAGACAATTATCTCTAATTAAGTAGTAAAAAAATCGTTTTAAATAGTAAAACTTCATAAATTTTCTAATTGCTGTCACAAAATTACTAGTTAATTAGTTCAAACACAACTGATCAATTAAAAAAAGTTATGTATATATTTGGGTGGTAACAATTTGTTGGGTAGTAGTAGGCTAGCTAGTAGCAATTTACTCTTCTTTTGGGGAGAGAAAATGATTGTCCCTTGGATTTACAATTATAGTTTTATATTATTTTGTAGACCAAGATAACAAAACCATAGGTCCACATATATGATTAATATTACAAAAATATGTATATAAAGTATAGGATTTCTGATGCTTGTAGGTTTCTTCTGTATATTTAGACTAACAAATTGGAACTAGGTTAGACCCCATGATGGGGCTAAAACCCTAGTTACTTACTCCATGGACCATAGGCACTTGAAAATTTCGAGACACGATTTAAATGTTTTTCTACACTTAATATTAAGGTAAAAATCTCATCTAAAATATAGTTCCTGTTAGATGTTAGATTGATAGCTCATGTTAAATATTAGTTCTTGTTAGCTATTTTTTTTTTGTCAAATAGAAAATTGTGGATTGGGTTATTGAGCATATGATTCAAATTGTTAGGTTAGGACTCTTGTAATTAGATAATAAAACAGATAAACAACTAACTAACCAGTTTGTATTTTTTTTTGTTAAAGATATATTATGCTATTTTTGGTCAGTGAATAGATTCCTATAAGCGCCTAAACACTGAAATACTGTATCAAATACCATATATTTTCGTAAACTTGTGTTATTTGTAAACCTTTAACCTAGTTCATAATACGAGGTAACTTGAAGAGAACTTGGCGAAAAAAGTCGTAAACATTCAATTATGTTTTGACATAATTTAATTAGTTAACAATCTATAAAATTGTACTTTTTAGTTTTTAAGATACTCTTCAGTCTTTAGTTTACTTTTTAACAACAAAACGTAAGATGAGGGAAGCAATTACAGGTTTATGTATGGGACAGGCCTCACAGAAAGCTACGTGTCGACATATTATTCGTTGAAAAGACCTTTTAGTTTTCAGGATGTGTTGGCGATTGAACGAAACAGTCATACGTACATCACGTGCTTGTGTGGACACGTGTCGACATATTACTGCCTTTTGATTAAAACAATTTAATAGTTATAGAAAAACGCTATGTACGAATCGTACATGAATGCCTCAGTAGCATAGTGGTATTGCGTTCGCTACATAACGAAAGGCCGTATGTTCGAACCTCGCCAGTTACTATCAACCGTTATTAACTCTGTTACCAAACTTCTATGGACCAAAAATACACAAAAAATCTGTTTTCTTTTCTTTTGTATAAAACTGAATTTTACAGTATTCAAAATGAATCAATCTCTAATTAAATACAAAATGTTTCACATTATCTTGGATTTTATTTTTAACTTCATTTTATTGAAAGGGTTAACTGTTTACATAATAACATTACAAACTAACATAAAATAATTAGTCACAATATTGAATTATTCAGATAAGCGATAATATTAAATTTCTTAATTTTATAATATTAACGGGCCGTATTAACTACTAACAACGGAGTTATAAGCTAAAAAACCCAAATTAAAAAAGCTTCAGAAAAATCGCGAGAATAGAGAAATATCCACGCGGGACCATAAGCGCGTGACGCGCGTGTCACATATAATCTTCCTCGTCGTCCGTCTATCGATTTTTGATCTGAGATTAAACTCGCCGTTCTGTTAACCAGAGAGATCTCTACGAACAACGATGATTATCGAAAGAGCTCGAGTTCCGTTGAGCCGGTGGCAACAAGCAGCGGTGGCGATGGGATCTGCTGTCGGTGCGTTAGTAAATCCACGTAGAGCGGATCTGATCGCAGCTCTCGGTGAAACCACCGGAAAACCAGCTTTTGAAATGGTTCTTGAGAGGATGAAGAAGAGCGATGAAGGCAGAGTAAGTTCTTAAGTTCGAAAAAAATCGTTGATTGATTTAGAGATTTGTGTGCATTAACGATTCTGGAGAAAGTAATTATACGAAATCGATTTGATTTGATTACTAATAATTGAGCTATGAGTAATGTGTCAATGCCTACAGAGTAGTTTATGGTATTGCGTTGCTGATGAACAAAACGTTCAAATCTTAGGTTTAAGTTATTGTTTGATGAATGATTTGGTTACAATGTCTTTGTTTCTCTATAGGCTATATTACTTGAACGGCCTCGTGTTATATCAGAGCAAGTAGGTCATGCTTGGGATTTACCTGAGAACACATTTGGAGCTGCGTATGCAAGATTCATGGGATCAAGAAACTTCTCACCCGATGACCGTCCGCCCGTAAGATTCATGGATACGGATGAATTGGCTTACGTAGCAACACGGGCTCGCGAAGTTCATGACTTATGGCACACTCTATTCGGTCTTCCTACTAATCTTATAGGCGAGTCGGCTTTAAAAGTTATAGAGTTTGAGCAAATGTATCTTCCGATGTGTATGCTTTCTGTGATTGGAGGCACTGTGCGGTTCAACGAGAAGCAACGATCAATGTTCTTGAAACATTACCTTCCTTGGGCTGTTCGAGCTGGAAGACAATGCACTGACCTAATGTGTGTTTACTATGAGCGTCACTTTGATGAAGACTTAGAACAAGTTCGAAGAAAATTGGGAATCATCCCTGCACCACAACATCCTAAATGACGATTTTTTTCGCAATATGAGAATGCATGTAGTCTTTCTTCTTCTAGTTTAATCGATTGTGATGTTCAGAGGTTGTACCTGGGATTGATGGTTGATTAATAATAAGACAACTTGAAGTTTTTTTTTCAAACGTTTTTAAGAAGAATATTACAGATAACACAGTTGAGATAGAGGAGACAAGAAACCGACTTCTTATCATTTAAAGTCTCACATCAAACAGTTTTTATAGTGAGAGGAATGAAACAGAGACACAATGGATACGGATATCGCAAATTATTTTACTTGCCACCAGTGAAGAGATAATCCAAAGATGATCCACCTCCAGGAGCTGCATGAACTTTGGTCGAAGGACGGTCCTGCAAAGAGCGAGAGAGAGATCATTACGATTTCATTTACGGGTAATCGAGTAATGGATACGAAAGCGAAAAAACATACAGTGAGGAAGTTTCCGGTGTTCTGTCCTTCAGATCGGGCATAGTTGTTAACAGGAGTTTTGATACCAGCTGGAATCTGCTTGTTGAGCTCAGCTGGCTCAACGGTAGTAGTAGCAGTTGTGAGTGCTGTTGCAGTCACAACTGTTGCGGGTGGTGCAGTTCCGTTGTTGGCTT
The DNA here is from genome assembly GCA_028015245.1 of Cardamine occulta. Taxonomy (NCBI): domain Eukaryota; kingdom Viridiplantae; phylum Streptophyta; class Magnoliopsida; order Brassicales; family Brassicaceae; genus Cardamine; species Cardamine occulta. The sequence continues at coordinate 4,864,635 of CM051379.1, read as the reverse complement.
CAGTAGGAGCGGGGCGAGGAGCTGGAGCTGGCTTAGAAGCAGGAGCATCACCACCACCAAAAAGATAATCCAATGAGCTTTGACCTCCACCACAACTGTTTCCTCGACCCATTGTATAAACTGAACCTAGTAACAAAGCAAAACTTAGAATATAGTAAGAATCATGACTTAGAAAGCATCATCATTCACAATTTAGAGCTGTAACAAATTGTGAAACTGAATTCAATTGTGAATGCATCATCAATGTATATTCATTTCTTTAAATTCACAATCAGAGTTGTAATATTAACATAATACACTACTAAAAGATATATACAAAATCACAAAAGTTAATTCAAAATCAACAATTCTCGAAGAAACTTGGGAGAATTATACGACATTTTTGCAAGGATCGCTTAATATCGGAAAAAGTATGAAAAAACAATCAGATCTAAATCCAGCGAAAGCTAATCAGCATTCTTGAATAATTGAATCTACGAAATTCGTAGAGACTAAATCTTCGAAAATTAAGGATTAAAAAACATAATCGAGGAATCAAAATAGAGGAATCTACGATCTAAACTCGCCTGAGAAACCCAGGAGAAGCGATCTGGATAATTTTAGGGTTTGAGAAACACACCTTTTGGTGAAATTCGCGATCAGATCTAGAAGATGAAGCTGAATGAGGAGATACAAATGCAGACTCGGAACTGACTACTGAGTCATAAGCGAGCCAGTCTATTTATAAGCTCACTCTGGTTTTGCTAGTACCAGGGTTCCGGTTCAATTGAATCGGTTAACCATAACGATTTTCGACTTTTGAGTAATAAGACAAAAACATTCATAGCTTTCATCGAAAAATATCTAAATTCAAATAGATATCATCCCAAAACCGGTGAATTTTATTGGACCTTCATGAAAGTTTAGATTATTATTTTGGTATTTACTATTTAAAGTTTCAATTAGTACAACAAACCACTGTGAAATTATTGGTGCTTTAAGAAATTTCACGAAATTAGACGACGGTGAACATTTCTATAGTGAGGTATGTGGGCCATTGTTATATAATGGCCAGTTTTTGTCATTGTCCGAATCTATTATTAGCCGTTTTTATCATTTAAAAATTTGAACTTTGAAACAAAAGATATTTTGGGATCTATGAAGAAAACAAAAATAGAGACTTTTTTTTGACTTTGGACTGTTTTAAGTCTCATGTAGCAGTAGATACAAGTTGATGATGTTTAGTGTGGTTCAAGTAATAATTTACAGTAGCAAGTAACATTAAGCTCAAAACACTAAACTTCCATGAGAATCCTAAACTGAAAACATTTGAATTCACCTGCTTTTTCTGAATTGGGATCGATTTTGACTCCAGTTTTTTAGACTTCCTGAATGATGAATAAGTTTCGACTTCTTCGATTGTCAATGTGGGTTTAAGCGAGCTTTTCGCAGTTTGGAAATGGCGATTGAACACAGCAGTTGCTTTGATGTTTTCTCTAAGCGAGACAGTTCCGCTTTCTCTGCATAGACCCTCGAGCTCAGCACCAGTGAAAAGCTCGGTATCTTCAGCGATTTTTCTGAGATCAACGTCGTCTCCTAGTCTCATGTTGCGTGTATGCACTTGCAATATTTCTAACCGAGCTTCTAGATCAGGCGGTGGCACATATAGCACCTAAAACAAGACATTGCAAGAAAAGGGTAACTATGACGGTTCTAATCTCTCAGAACTCAGTTTGGTCAAAAGATCGAATATGAGGACTTACAAGATCAAATCGACCAGGTCGCATTAGAGCAGCATCAATTGCATAAGGACGGTTTGTGGCAGCCAAGACGAGAATTCCCTAAACCAATTCTCATCAATATCATTGTAAATCAATCTATCAAAAGATATGATCTTTAGTTTGTTTATATATACCTTTGCTTCTTCAAGACCATCCATTTCGGTTAAAAGTGTAGATAGAAGCCTTTCTCCAACTGTAGAACTATTGCTTGAGCTCTCATCACCTCTGGAAATAAACATGTTAGGAGTCTATAACGTAAAGCAAGAGCTAGGGGGGATAAAAAAATACATACCTTTTACAAGCGACAACATCCGCTTCATCGAAGAATATTATACTTGGAGAAGCAAGTCGAGCTCTTTGAAATGTATTACGCAATAATGCTTCACCTTCTCCAACATACATAGAAAATAGCTCCGCACAACTGAGTTCGCACCCGACACAAAGAGACAAGAAAAAACAGTTCCTTTAAACTAGTTTCACAACCAAAGGGGATTTCATTAAACTTGATCTAACAAGTTATTAACTTTCTGATCCGCAAAAATTGTACCTTAAGGAAAAGAAGGAAGCTTGAGCAGCATTTGCAGCGGCTTTAGCAAGAGTTGTCTTTGAGCAACCTGGAGGACCATGTAGGAGTATCCCACGCATAGGCGATATGCCCATTTTCACAAACGCAGCTGAATGTTTGATTGGCCATTCAACAGCTTGCTGAAGCTTTTTCTGTCACAAAGAAAACAAAAACATTAATCGCAAATGAAAAAAACAGGACAACCAAGAAAAAAATCAATATTTTTCTTTAGAAAAGTATTAACCTTTAGGTCTTTAAGACCACCAACATCGTCCCATGTCACTTTAGGGATTTCAACTGTGATGCCTCTTGTTATACTTGGACCAACCACAGTTTTTGCAATCTTGAAGTCTTCCAATGTTAGGATAAGAAAATCTGAGGATCTTTTACTTGCAGATATGGTCGCTTCACGGCATAAAGCTTCCAAATCTGCCCCAACATAACCGTTACAAGATGTTGCTATGGCTTGCAGATCAACACTAGGATCTAACTTGACTTTCTTTGTGTACAGCTGAAGAAATAGCAAACATAAAGCTCAACAAAACAAAATTCCCATTTAAGAAACAATAAGCAATCACATTTAAGAACTCAATAATACCTGCAGGATTTTTAAACGATCCTCTTCATTTGGTGTGCTCACTTCAACTAAAGCATCAAATCGACCCGCCCTTCTTAGTGCTGGGTCAATAGCATCCACCCTTTTGACAAGATCGGAAAAAAAAGCCATTGAACCATTGCATTTCAAACACAAAGATGTTAAAACTAATCTAATGTTTAAGGTAGTAGACAAGAACCTATTTGTGGATGCTACAACAACAACTCTTGGTGCGGATGATGAAGGCTTGTTTGAGTCCATGAGTGTAAAGAGTTGAGAAGCAATACGAACATCTTGCTCTCGTCTGCATTTTAGAGAGAACCAAATCATTCTCAATCTCTTAAAAGATATCGTTGAAGATCACAATTATAAATTAGGACTGTGGCAATACCTAGAATCACGCCGAGGACAAAGAACATCGATTTCATCAATAAAAATCACAGATGCCTTGTCTGAGACAGCGTGAGAAGAAGCCTCAGCGAAAGCTTCCCTTAAGACTTTCTCACTTTCACCAGCATGAGCTCGATGTACAGAATGAGGACTGAACAGAGCATTTTGACACACAAAGACAAATCATAAATTAGCTCCAGATCATAAATTTATACAGAAGCTACAAAACTAAAGTACCTTAAAACAATCAAATGCGCCTCACATTCTTGGACAACAGCACGGACCAAGCTTGTCTACAAAAAGATCAAAATTGCAGAACAAAAGCAAAAATTCCAATTACACTAAAAAGTTGAGAACTTTAATGAAGCCATTCAAGCTTGAAACAGAGTTTTTACCTTTCCGGTTCCAGGAGGACCGTAGAGAAGCAATCCTCTAGGCCACTGAAATAAAAGCAGAGCTAATTAAGCAATTTAAAAGAAAGATGGAAGCAATGAATCCAACATAGGTGTGTGATATGTACTTTGAGACCAAGAGTTCGAGCTTCGAGAGAGTAGCGAAAAGGGAAGATGATAAGTTCTCGAAGCGCTTGCAGAGCCCTCTCGTTGCCACCAATTTCAGCTTCTGCTGTCCATGTATCATCGCTGACAATGTTATCGCAGCTACTGCTTACGGCTTCCATCAAAAAGAACCAAACTTTGGGATTAAAAAGTTGTGGGCTTTGCAGGGGTTTATGCGCCGGAGCACGAAGATCGCCGGTGGAGGAAAAATGATTTGATTTAGATCCCAATAATGTTAGGGTTTTTGTTTTTCTTGTGATTTTCCAATTTTACCCTATAAGATTCAATAAATTGTTTGACATGCAAGTGGTCTCTATGACCAACAAAGTCCTCTATGTCCAACAAAGTCCTCTGTTTAATTCCTTGTTGTTCAAACCAGTTTTGAAAACATCTAAAGAATGTTTAAAATTGAGTAAGAATCGAATTGGTTAACATATTCCTATCTTATTAGTCTGTATAGAATACTATGGATACAAAAAGATTGATATAACAAATAGTTGTCTGGCGATAAATCGGAGAGTTTTAGGCTGAAGGCGCTTGGAATCTCAAGCTCCCAGCAGATGCTTGGTTTGCGGCACGGTTACTTCCAAAGTTCTTCCGGTTTGATTCACGAGCGATTCTTGATCCAAACTAGAAACCATAACCAAAGTTCTAATCAATAGTGAGAGAGTATAAAGTACAACACAAAGCTTTCAACTTTACTGGTTTGAAGTTGAATTCTCTCAGAAAGTTCTTCTCTTTTTACCTGAATTGCTCTCTTAGGCATCTTTGCAACTTCATGTATACCAAGCAACTTTGCAACCTTCAAGATTTTAGGTAACAATTTGAGTTTCTAGAATGTTCTTGAGGCTTTCTTATAGTAAAAATGGTAGCTTTTAGTTACTCACCTGTCTAAGAATCTTCTTGTCTCCTTTTCCACTTGGTTGCTCAAGATCTGCAATTTCCCACAAGGGAATGTCGAGGAGAGTCTTTATCACATCTTCATCCAAGAACGGGAATCGCGCCTGAAAATGTAATAAACATTTGAGAACAGAGCACAAAGAACTAAAAGATTTGAGTTTCTAGTTGTGGCGTGACATATACCTCTTTACCGTTATCTGATATGCATCGATCATCTCGACCCAAATTTCTTTTCCATATTCTCTGCATATCCAATTTCATTTCTTGATCCAACGCAATCCAACTGGAAAAAGGAACAAAACTTGTGAGATGAGGTTTATATTATTAGTTTACATTCATAAGAGAATGCATCTGCAAACATAAATATGTATACCTCCCATTTCGGTATTTTGTTCTGTGCCTACCATAACCAGCACATTGCTCATCAGCACCAGCGCCAACAAGAAGAATTCTAGCCTCAGACTTATATTTGATCCGCTGGTTATTTTCTTCTACTGTTTGATTTTCGCTATCTTCGTGAATCCAACCATCACCACGAGCAGCAAGCCATAATGCTGTTCCTATATTAAGGTCCTAGAACATTGCGAAAAAGATTGAATAATCTCATCAAGTTTGGAAAAACGTAATCAGAATGCTCAAGAGTTTGAGAAGTTTACCATGTAAGTGTCTGCAGGATTTATGAGTGACATAACACGTTTTGTCTCTACGGTTAGTTTTGACAGATCAGCATCAATCTCAATAAGTTTCCACCTGAAAATTCCAAGAACATTTGTATCAACATAAATCGTAATATAGATATATGCATTTTTATAAAGGTTTTAGAGTTTTAACCTTCTCAAAGGTGCAATCTTTTTGAGTTCAAATATTCCAGCCTTGGCAGAGATCCTATCAGGAGCATTAGGACCATCAAAGCTCACATTAAGAAGATCAACTTCATCTGGAAAGCCAAAGAAGATATTAAAAATTCAAACTAGTTTCAGAATTGATGCGCAAGACAGAAACAGTGCAAAGGAATATTATTACATTTTGGATCAAGACACTGATCCAATAGTGCAGCTAGAATCATTGAATCTAATCCACCGGAGAAAAGGACAGCTACTGGGACAACTTCTTTTTCTCCCTGTTTATGCCAATAAGATGTTTAGAAGAAAACAAAACATGCTTGGAGAAGGAGAAAGTTAAAGCTAATACCTGAAAAATGCTATGAAGTGAAGTTCGCCGCCTCACTGATTCCTTTAGAACAACCAAAACTGTCTGCGCAATTCCTAAAGCTAAACAATGTCAGGCGTAGGAGATTTGGACAGAACAGGAGGAGAGAAAATTCTAAGCAGTACCTAAAGAAGTTGAAATGGCACTAATTCCACTAAGCGATGACGTTGATAGATCTTCAGGTCTTGGTACAACATATTTCCTTTCCCATTCAATCAATTCTTTCCACATGGTATTTCTCCATTCGTGCTTTGTGACTTCACCACGGATACATAAACTGGATTCTGAAACCTTGAAAGGAATGCTATACACGCTACATGGAAGCTCTTCCCAAAATCTATGAATGCTATTACCATTTTCAGCATCCATTCCTGCCAAAAGAACAGATGTTACTTGGTCTTAGAGTGTACATAAAGAGACAGAATCACTCTACTAAGCAATACAAACCAGCACCTTGAGCAACAGAAGAAGCAGGTGAAACAGACGATAGAAGAAAACGAGGGTCTTCCACAGTTGGCCAGTGAACAAGAAGGCTCCTACGACCAAAAGCATCTTTACCAAACCAAAGAGTTCTTGAGCTTTCCTAATAAAACAAAAGGTTCAAAGAGCAAGTAAAAGTGCTAATAAAAATATAGCAGCAAGTTACAAAATTACCTGCCAATATATAATGGCCCAGGGGCCTTTAATCATTGAAAGAACATCTGGAACCAAAACTTTTGCTTCCTCTAAAGACTTCAAAAGAACTTCTGTATCATTATCATAAGTGTTGAGTTCAATTCCTCCAAATACTTCACCTGCAGGGAAAATATACCATTATTATATAGCATAAAAGAAAACTCAGGATAATTAGAAAGCTTAAGCAGTAAACCACACCATTGTAAGCTAGGATATTTCCAGAAGAATCCACCAATGGCTGCTTTATAGGACTGGTTCCTCTAAGCTGTAATGTTGAACCTATAAAATGCAATTCACCGGAAGAAGTAGTGTTCCCAAGCTTATAAGTTCCTTCATCATCCTCAAAAGCAGAGAGAGTCACAGATTCTTGAGCACAATTTGGTACTTTTGGTTGAAGATGTATCTTCTTTTCACCTACACTATCAGGACCTCTTTGGCTTAAAACAGATTTGACATCTTCAACAGTGAATTGTAACTGGTTTAACCAAAGCAAACACCAAATTAGCAAATTCCAATTACTAAAATAATTTATCACAAATTTTAGAGTTAGAAACACCAATAAAAGCTACATCAATCATCATTAAGCATCGATGAAAACTCAGAAGGTTAGATCTTTCTTTCTACCCACATATCAAAATTTAAAATTTATCTAACAAATAGTTACATAAGAACAATCAGGCTTGAAAGACTCAAGCTTTATCAGTGATGATCAAGTTCAGACAGAATAAAACCCTAAACTTCAAATTCAAAAGTTAAAAACTTCCAACTGAAACACCAATGATGTAAGAGAACTAAATCATACGTGACGTTCGAAAAAAGAGAATTACTCGTTCGAAAGGAGGCTCAGAGAGAGACGAAAGCTTCGAGAGTTCGATACGAACACCGCACACTTCAACCGCAATTCCGCACATTTTCTCCGACGGCGTCTCTTTCCTGTCTCCTTCCCGTCAAAAGTGGTCAGGAAATTGCTTAAGCCTGTAATAAGAACGACGAACGAATTTTACTGCGATGTTCGAGAAAATGATTAAATTGCCTCCGTAGCATAGTGGTATTGCGTTCGCTTCGTAAGCGAAAGGTCGTGAGTTCGATCCTCGCCGGGGGCTTTTCATTTTTATTTGGGCCGATCAAATTGACACTTTCTCTTTCTGTTTTTAAGTCGGCCCATTATTTATGGGACCGTGAAACAACATTTCACTATTCCCCCCCCCCCCCTGGAAAAAACATTCATGTCTAAGCGAAAAAGACCATAACATTTTAAATCCACAACAAAGTTTACCGATCAGTATATAAATTATACATCAATAATTTATAATTTATATAACTTAAAGTCATAATTAAATCTAATGATGAGTTTTGAGATAGTGGTTAGAGTTGGACAATTACTCAAAAGAAAGTATGGTAAAAAAAATATGATGTTTCTTGTGTACATATAATTTAGATCCCTAAAATAAGATGAACATACATTAAAGATGATTTATTCTCAATCTATAATTAGACATTTAACGTAATGATTGCTCATATTGTCTTTATGTGTATGAATACAATTATCTTTTTTTCTCATAAACATTAGAGAGTCTCAAAAATAACAATCTCTCTTTATTCTTACGTAACTGTAGTAGAAGAAAAAAAATCAAAGAAAATTATGGATTGAACCTCTAGTTAATTAACCCTTTCAGCAAAGAAAAAAAATCTCTAGTTAATTAATTAATTGAGTAAATTAACTAGATGCAAATAGATGTGATAAAAAATATGTGGCAGATAAACTTGCTAAGAAAGCTCTTTGTCTATATCGACAAAAAAAAACTTGTTTTATATCTGAGGAAGGTTTTCCTTTATGAATGAAATAATAGATTTGAAAAAGAAAAAAAAATCAGTTTGCTATATAAATTCTATATCAAATTGTTAATTCCCAAGTCCCTCTTCTAGAATCTATTCGTAATCGTATCAGTTCATGATCTGTAAGGTTCTTATCTACCGCGGGTAGGCTACAGCTCATAGCTTCAGTCTTAATGAGCATCACAAACTTCTGTTTATCGGCATTTCGTCTTCCTCAAGCATGTATCGAGGAGATTGATAAACTGTGTTCCTCGTTTCTTTGGTCAGGGCCAGCAATGAATCCAAAGAAAGTTAAAGTGGCGTGGGAAGAGGTATGCAAGCCGAAGGATGAAGGAGGGCTTGGGCTTCGATCTTTGAAAGAGGTTAACACTATTTTTTGTCTTAAATTGGTTTGGCGAATCCTCTCCTCTCAACCTTCCCTGTGGGTAAAATGGATTCAAAACTATTTGATACAAAAGAATTCTTTTTGGTCTATCCGTGAGAACACTAACAAGGGCTCTTGGATGTGGAGAAAGATACTTCAAGTACGAGCTCTGGCCAGAAGTTTTCATAAGGTGGAAGTTCGAAATGGGGACAATACATCATTTTGGTTCGACAATTGGTCAGATTTGGGGTGTTTACATGATAAACTTGGAACGAGAGGTATTATTGACTTGGGAATCCCGCTAAATGCTTCAATGGCATCAGCCTGGACAAATAGACGGCGACGTCGTCATCGAACTGAAACCTTACAGCAAATTGAGATACTGCTGGAAGCCCAACGACAACAATCTGCAGATGTTCCTGATGTTTCTCTTTGGCGAAGTAAAGGGGATAAATTTAAAACGTCATTTAGCTCTAAGCACACATGGTTACTAATACGTGAAGCATCCCCCTTGGTCAGTTGGTATAAGGGTACATGGTTTAAGCATTCAACTCCGAAATTCTCAATGTTTGCATGGTTATCGATTCATAATCGACTAATAACGGGTGAACGCATGTCACATTGAAATGTGGGAGCAAATACTTCATGTATTTTTTTGTGGAGATTCAAATGAATCAAGACAGCACCTATTTTTCTCATGTGCCTACTCAGCTGAGATTTGGAAATCGTTAGCACAAGGACTATTGCAAGCTCTTTTCAGTACAGATTGGAATCACATGCTCCAGCTCATTTCTGATGCAAGGCTTGATAGCCTCACTCTGTTTCTTACCCGCTATGCGTTTCAAGCTTCAATCCATGGACTTTGGAGAGAGAGAAATGCGCGTCGTCATAGAGAACCTCCGACTTCTCCACCACTTCTCGTTAAACTGCTCGACAAGCAAATACGAAATATGTGCTCTACATTAGATGATCCTAAGTTTGAGGGTTCTCTTCAGCTCTGGTTTTCTGCAAGGAATTCTTAAAAAACATTTTTTCTTTTTTCTTCAGAAAATATTCAAGTAGAAGTAACACTTGATGTAAAAAAGTTTTTTGGTTTGAATAAATTTTACATTCACTTCAAAAAAAAAAGAATCTGAATTTTGTGCAATCGAACCAAATTTACCAAAAATTATTAAAAGTTAATATTTTTAATTAAATTAATTGAATCTAAAAAAATTATAATAGTAATTAAATTAATTAGTTGTTTATTAAAAGTTAATATTTCATTTTGTTTATGATATTTATCTAAGATAAAATTCGGTTTTAGTTCAGGCCAATTTATATATATATATATATATATATAAAGGAAATTCCAAAATATAGAAAAACAAATTAGAATTTGGACTTTGGAAGTCAATACAAGATTTGTGGAAATAAATTCCCAATTCTAGTAGGAGATTTATGTAAAAAACCCTAGAAGCCATATATAAACATATCAAGTCCAACTCTTCTTCTTGTTCTCCTTCCCTTCTCGTCTGATTATGATTGATTCTGTTGTCTTCTTCAATTTACCAGGTATTGTCTTCTTGTTCATACTTCATACATTAATCTCTCAATGTCTCTTCATCGTTTTAATTTTATGTATAGTTAGATTTTAACTGTTTCTTCCACAAAGATTTTATCTGTTTGCTTCAATTTGCAGCAAAGTTTTGACCTTTTCACAAATCGAGCAGTTATAGATCTGTAAAAGTTCAGTATAAATTGGTTTTGGATTTTTTTTTTAAATTGGCCTGAAATAAAATATGTGTACTTGCAATTACAGCAAGCTAATAGATTTCGTACAATAAAGTTAGATCCGCAACGTACAATTCTAAGTTCTGCAAATTAACTTTTTGCTTTTAGGTTTTATTGTGGAACTGTAAGATTCATAGATATACTGAAATTGCTGATAGATTAGGGTTTCTCAACGGGAATAGATTGTAATGTTGTGTGTAATTCTGTTTCTATTCAATACTAAAATATTTAATTTGTGACTGTCTTGGATTATGCAGAGATGACAACAACTGAATCAAACACAGTAGATGCAAACATTGTAGGCAATGCGTTTGTTCAAAAATACTATAACCATCTTTACGAATCACCCGCTGAAGTTCACAAATTCTATCTCGAGGATAGTCTGATTATGCGGCCAGGTCCCGATGGCGAGACCGTTTCGTTCAAATCCTTGAAAGTAAGTTTCTTTAGTGGCATATCAAGTTATATCATATAGTATTTGTATTTGGTCAACTTCTCTTAATGTTTTATCGTGTTTTGTAGGCTATTAATGATCACCTAATGTCTGTTGACTACAAAAACTCGAAGATTCAGATTCTGCATGCTGATTCTCAACCATCTTTTAAGAATGGAGTTGCAACTCTAGTCATTGGTTTAGTGATCGGAGAAAATGGTGGAAGGAAGAAATTTTCTCAATGTTTCTTTCTTGTGCCGCATAAAGGAAGCTATTTTGTGCTGAATGATGCTTTAAGGTATGTTTCTGATGAGTCTGTTGAACCAGAAGCTACTAAGGTGGTTGAGGAGTGTCCTCAAGAGATTATCATTGGTAAGTCTTTTTACCAACGGTTTATTAATTGAGAATTCGAAATTTTTACCATCTTGGCATTGTTCTGATTTATATGGTTTTGAGCAGAAGAGCCTGCAAAGGAAATTGTAGAGGCGGTTATTGTCCCTACTACGGTGACAAAACCCGAAAGTGCCGTAGCTAACGGACATGCGAAAGTCTCTGAGGAGAAAGTTGTGAATGGAAACAGAAACTTGCCTAAAGCTGCTGAAGAAAAACTTCAAGAGAATGCTCCCAAGAAGTCCTTTGCAGTTATTGTGGCTCAAAACGGTGGTTCTTCCCATGTTAATGCTTCACCAGCAAAGCCTAAGCGTGTCGAAAAACCGAGTGTTGCTCCTAAACTCAAAGCTCCTGCACTAGTTCCTGAACAAGCTTCTGCTAAAACCATTGAACAACCAGGTTGGTTAGTCAAGAACGATGAAATTGAAATCTTCCTGTTGCTTTTGTCTCATTTGTTTATTTATTTGTTCCTGTAACAGCTAAGGGTGGTTCCATATTTGTTGCAAACTTGCCTATGGATGCGACTATTGAGGAACTTTATGAAACATTCATTGATTTTGGAGCTATTAAAAAAGATGGTATCCAAGTCAGAAGTCAAATGGTTAGTTATTCTTTCAACGGTTTTAACTGAAAATGTACTTTGCATATTTGTTCACTTACTCTTAAAAATCTGACATTTCAGGAAACAAGAAACTGTTTTGGGTTTGTGGCATTTGAAAATGCTGAAGCAATAAAAAGTGTTTTCCAGGTAAGCTTTAGCCCATCAAATTTCTGAACTTTAATATATAATATATAATTCGAAGTTACTGTTTTTTCTGATTTTTGAAATGCACAACTCTAGGCTCATAAGGAATCTCCAATCTATATCGGAAACCGAAGCGCATCTATAGAAGAAAAGAAAGGCAAGTTTCTTACGGCATTGTTGTGTCTTGTCTCAAAGATTGTTACTTTTAACAAAATGTAAAAGCGAAAGCCTAATCTTAATTGTCGTGCTGCAGGTAAAAGCAATGAAAATGGCAACAGACCGTATGGACGAAACAATGGTGGTTACCAAAGGAATGAGAATGGTTACAAAAACGACGGATACAGATCTTGAGGCAATGGAGGACGAGGCGATGGGAGACGGAACAGTGAGGCTACGGGTGATGGTAAAACACATCGGAAGAACAGCCATGCCAATGCTCAGGCCAAAAACTAGAGTTTTGTGTGTGTGTTTTTTTGTTGCTTTCTCTTCTAAGTTTAACTCATTGGTTGAGAATCTAAGGTTTTAGGAAACAGATTTTAGTTTTTTGGGAAATTTTCTTTCTCATGAATGAGAGAACAAAATTGAATTGAATTAAGGTTCTAATCATGACCTATAGACTTCTTTATATGAGATAAAAGTCCACAGCTTTTTTTCTTGTCTAATAAAACAATGAATCAAGAACAAGAGCAGCGAGCACAACACCAAGGACATGGAGGAAAACAAGATAACCATTTACACATAGATGGCTTCTGATTTGCTGCTGTTTCTTCTGGTTGTGGTTGTTGTTGGGACTCTTGCGACTCTTTTGCTTGCTTCTTCTGTTCCTCTGTTTCTACTTTTTTTGTTGACTCACTTGCAGGTCCTGCCAAACTGTAAAACATAAAACTTTCATTAAAATCCAATCCATAGAAAAGAAGAGGAAGAAAATTTCATCATAGGTGAAGAAGAACAAGTGTATTTACTTACATTGGGAAAGAGAAGGAATGCGTGCTGTTCGAGCTTCGATTAGAACGGTAAGAAGTGGAAGGAGTTCTCCAAGAAACAGCAGGAGGATGTTGTTGTTCTTTCTCTTGGCTTTCTGTCTTCTTCTTCTCTTTCTCTTCTTCTTCTTCATCAGGTGAAGATGTATGTGAATCTTCTACTAGTACAACAGCTTCATCTTCCTTTTTAGAATCAACAACTTTAGATTCTTCGACAACAACAACAACGACCGGTTTAGGTTCTGATCCTGGTGGAGGAGGCATAGGAAGTCCAGGACTATAAGCAAGTAACTCTCCTGATTTATAAAGCTCACCTGATTTCATCAAATCACCATTTATAGTAAAACTATTTCTTCCTCCTAAATGAATACTAAAGAGAGATTCATTCGAAGTACAGCTCCATTCAGCTGGTATATTCGATTTACTTCTCTCGAAAACCGAAGATGGAATCCTATTCGGATCATAGCTTCCATTATTATCATCTCTATCCATTACTTGAACAGGAGGTGAATCTATTGGTGAAATCTCTGGTTCATTTGATGATGATGATTCAGGTAAATCTTTCGGTGGTGATAAATACGAAGAAGAAGATGATGAAGATGATCTTGAATGTGTTTCTGAGTGAATTATTACACTTCCTGTTTCTTCTGAATGAATCCTTTTATGTTCAGACTCCATTAAAACCTAAATAACAAAATTATCAATGCTTCCTCACAAATCAAAAACATCAACAGATAATAAACTTACCTGGAAAGGATTACATAAGTGTTGAAGATTCTTTCTTCTTCTTCTTCTCACTATGGATAAGTTGTGAAAATTTCGTTTCTTTTTCTTGTTTGAGAAAACGAAGGAGGCGAAAAAATTAGAATGAGGAATTAGGGATCTAGGGTTTTTTTTCGTTGTTCTGGAGATATCAGAAACGAAAGGTATCTCGTAAAGTTCGGAACTTTTTTAACTAACAACAAACCATGGCTGCGTTTCGCGCCATGTTGACTCTTCTTATCTGTTCTGTTTAAAAATTAATCTCCTGTGTGATGGTCTATTTTAAAAATCGTGTTCTATCCAATAGAAAGACGCTTTGGCTTTGAACACGTGGCGTAAGATACGTTAAAGAGGAAAAAAAAAAAAGCCATTGTTCTTCTTCTTGTTCTGCTGCTTGTGAAACTGAAAAAGCTTGTAAACGAAAAGGTGAAGTTTTTATAGAATCTAGGGTTTGTATTTGCTTCTACGTTATCATGGTCTTTGAAAAATTTCTTCTTTTTTTTGGATTCTTACCTAATTGATACACTTTTTTCACCTAATTGATCGCTGCGATTTGTGTTCGATAGTATAATAGATCGTATTCAACGAATTTAGATTCTGGATTTGAAGAATTTATTCTTCTTTAACTGTAAATTCTGTGGCTTTTCTTCATTTTATCGTCTAAGAACTTAAGTCGAAGTTATTTAAACCTAGATTGATTTGTGGGTTTCGTTGCCTTGATGATAGATCATATGAAGAAGAAGATGTTAGATTGTTGCAAAATTGAATTTGAATTTCAAGTTAAAATTGTTGTTTTCAGTTTAGAAACTGTGGCTAAAGGTCTACTTCTATTTGAGTGGTGAAAATTTGGTTCTGATGCATTGTAATCAAGAGAGGATATAGCAAACATGGGAGAACAAATGGATCTATTTGCCACTTCTAATCAGGATTCCATATCTTCTAAAAAAATCGGTAGAGCGGTTAATCTTGAAGGACAAAGTAACCGTGGACATCCCTTTTCTGGACTTAAGAAGAGAGGCCAATCTAGTCGTTCTTGGGTGAAAATCGATCAAAATGGTAACTCGACGGTTTTAGAACTCGATAAGGCAACTATAATGAAGCGTTGTTCGTTACCATCAAGGGATTTGAGACTTCTTGACCCTTTGTTTATCTATCCTTCGAGTATATTGGGGCGTGAGAGAGCTATAGTGGTTAGCCTTGAGAAGATCAGGTGTATAATCACAGCTGAAGAGGTTATTCTCATGAATGCTCGAGATGCGGCTGTTGTTCAGTACCAGTCAGAATTGTGTAAACGTCTCCAATCAAACCAAAACTTAAATCTCAAAGGTTGATGATTTTGATATATAGCTTTGGTGGTTTGGAATTATGATACTGATTAGATTTGCTGACAAAAGATGTTATATTTGTTGGTTTTCAGATGATTTGCCGTTTGAGTTTAAAGCGTTGGAGCTGGTTTTGGAATTATCTTGCTTGTCTTTAGATGCACAGGTATGCTACATTGTTTTCAAATGTTTTAGTTTGATGAAAAGGTTATAGCTTTAAGCTATTGTAAAGCTCAAAAGTTTATGGTGGACTTGATTTTAATAGGTGAATGAGCTTGAGATGGAGGTGTATCCTGTTCTTGATGAACTAGCTACAAACATCAGCACTCTTAATCTAGAACGCGTGCGGAGGTTAAAAGGCCGTCTTCTTACCTTAACACAGAAAGTTCAGAAGGTAAAACACAAAGAACCTTTCAAATTTAGAATAACTGGTACCAGACATTTTGATTTTGGGGGTAAATATTTTCAGGTTTGTGATGAAATAGAACATTTAATGGATGATGATGATGATATGGCTGAGATGTATTTGACTGAGAAAAAAGAAAGAGCTGAAGCTCATGGATCAGGGGAGCTAGAAGATGACATTGATGAGGAAGTTGAATCTTCTGGGATAGTTTCGAAGTCTGCTCCGGTTTCACCTGTTGGTTCAACAAGTGGAAACTTTGGGAAGCTTCAAAGAGCCTTTAGTAGCATCGTTGGCTCACACAGAAGCTTGTTAAGCTCCTCTAGCATTGGAGAGAACATTGATCAACTAGAGATGTTACTAGAAGCTTACTTTGTCGTTGTTGATAACAGTCTGAGCAAATTATCATCGGTTAGATTCTTAATCCTCTTTTCAACTAGATGTTGTTTCATCATTTTGATTATGATCTTGTTGTTTGTAGCTGAAGGAGTATATAGATGATACAGAGGATTTAATCAACATTAAGCTGGTAAGGACGCAGACAAAATCAAGATTTGTTATGATCTCTCTGGGTTTCTCTGACTTTCTCAATGTTTTCTTAGGGGAATGTACAGAATCAGTTGATTCAGTTTCAACTGCTTCTCACCGCGGCAACCTTTGTGGCTGCCATTTTCGCCGCTGTAACCGCTGTCTTCGGAATGAATTTGCAAGATTCGGTTTTCCAGAATCCGGTAATGTTCCAGTGGGTTTTGATTATAACAGGTATCGCATGCGGATTTTTGTATTTTGGCTTTGTGTTATACTTCAAGCACAAAAAAGTATTCCCTCTCTGAAAACGTTTGTTAGGGAAGAGAGACCCATGAGTTCCTCTTGTAAAGATCACCAACTAATAATGATTTTTCGCAGTTTTAAAACAACTGAGTTTAGGCTTAATCTAGGAAAAAAAAGATAAGCCTAGTTTTAGCAAAACAGAGAGAAGAAAAGCCAAATCTCAAAGCAAAACAAATAAGAATCATATTACTTTAAGAATTGACGATTTCGGCAAATACCGCAACAGCAAAACATGGGCTTCCATGTATAGTAATCGTTATTAACTCTTAATCTGAGACAGAGGCTTCCGCTTTACGCATGTTTTTCAAACGGAGTATAGGGGAATGAAAATATGAAATGTGACAATTTTTGCCCTGGAGAAAGTTCGGAATGAGAAGCTATTCAGAGGTATCACACGTGAACCTTCATACAGAGTGCGACACGCCAAATTCTAGAAATGGACCATCGTCAAATGCCGAAGTTGGATCATTACTACACGCTGGAAGTTGGATCACTACTACACGCTGGAAGTGGACCATTGTCACACGCCGGAAGGATAAGTAGGCCGCAAGTTATGAGGCACAGTGACATATGCCTTGTCGACGGATCGTGGCACCAAGATGCACCTTACAGAGGGTACGGGTGGGTTTGGATAGGTACACATGGAGAACAACGACGTCTAGGCATCCAATATAAACCTAGGAGACTCTCACCTCTTCATTCAGAACTCGAAGCGCTTATATGGGCAATGCGGTGTATGCTATCTTTCACATCTCATCAGGCCTTTGGGACTGACTGCTGATGAAAACCTAATCAATGCCTCATGGCTTTGTTTTATTAACCAATTACAATGATTGGAGAGTCTCATATATGTTATACACTACCATTGAGTCATCTAATTTGAGATTATTATAAATTTTTTCACAGTGATTTGATTTCAGATTTTCAATGATTACTGCCGAAAACCAAAAGAAAAAAATAAACTCACTCTGCCTTTCTTTCTTCTCTGTTTTGGTATGACATTTGGGATTTGGTTATAAAGTATAAACTATGGTTTCTTTCTCTGATTTGCAAAAAAGACAATTCAGTCATCCAAATTGTAATTTAGCCTTGAAAAAGTTGAAGTTTTAGCTTGTAGACAGTTTTCTGTGAATTGCATTTTCAAGTCATTTTATAATGTCCCGATGAGGTCATAAGAACCGCGACCGCCACTACGAACATAAAAGGCGTGCGGGTTTTTGTATTTTGGTTTTGTGCCTCTCTGAAAACTTTATGTTAGAGAAGAGGACCCATGAGTTCCTCTAGTAAAAATATCTAGAACTAATAAATGATATTTCCCAGTTGTAAAACAAGTGAGTATATGTTTAATCTAGAAAAAGATAAGCATAGTTTATAGCAAAACACATAGAAGAAAAAGCCAAATCTCAAAGCAAAACAAACAAGAATCATATTACTTTTTAGAATTGACGATTTCGTTATAGGTTCATTATATAGAAATTGAAACAAAAACCCCATAAAATTGGAAGTAACAATCAGTTCCGGGCCGGGCAAGTATAGCAACAGCGAAACATGGGCCTCCACTTATAACTTTTGTAACTCTTAATCTGAGACAGAAGATTCCGCTTTACGCATGTTTTCCAAACGGAATACCAATCTGAGCAAACGGTTTTTGCTCGGTGAATATCATTATAGCTTAACCTTTCGAGGATTGTTCATAAAACATCGGGACAAAGCTTGGACCAATCTTGATGATTTTCAGACGTGTTTCCTTTCATCAAATCCGAATGTTTCGCCGCCTTTCATCAAATCCGAATGTTTCGCCGGCTTCTTCCGCATCAATATCTGCATCCAATCCTTCTTCCACATCAATGGCATCATCTTCTTCTTCTTCTTCTTCTTCTTCCGCAACCATGTTTTCTTCATAACCATGTTATGCGCTGACCTAATGGATTAGGGTTTAGAACCAAGGAAAACCCTATTGAATTCTAGTTCAAAATATTCAGAAACGTATATATATAGTAGGATGTAACAAATATGTTAATTTGAGATAAAATTTACATTATATGAAAAATACGCAAATTACTAAATATTTGTTTATTGTATCGTTTTAGGCTTTTAGCATATGATGATGAAAACCTAATCAATGCCGCATTGCTTTGTTTTATTTCGAGAGTCTCAAATATGTTATACACTACCGTTGAATCATCTAATTTGAGATTACTATAAATTTTCTAATACTGATTTGATTTCAAATTTTCAATGATTAGATGTGTTGGTGTATTAATTACTCTTCAGCCGAAAAACAAAAAAAAAAAACAAAAAAAAAAACAAAAAAAACTCTGCTTTTGTTCTCTGTTTTGGTTTAACATTTGGGATTTGGCTATAAAGTATAAACTATGTTTTATTTCGCTGATGTGTAGCAAAGACCAATTCAATCATCCAAATTGTTACCAAAGCCATACGTAAGTAGCAAAACCAATAAAGAAAACATAAACACTTTGGTTAAATTTAGCCTTGAAAAAGTTGAAGTTTTTAGCTTGTAGTCGTTCTGAATTTGCCTATTTCAAGTCATTTTCTATGTCCGGATGAGGTCATAAGAACCGCGACCGCCACTACGAACATAAAAAGCATACTGCTAAGAAGTATATATGTTCTTCTTGATGATCTTCTGTATTCTCCAAACAGCAATATCCCCCAAAATGTACTCACAAGTGGAAGTGCCTGAAACATATCAAAATCAAACTTAAAAGATATGTTTGTTTGGTTTTTACTCTAAAACCATTGAACAAAGAATAGGTTTCTTGTCTAAAAACCTGAACAGCGCCTGCAGCCGCATAACCAGCGGTTTGACTGCCCATGAACTGAAGACCATTACCAAACCCACAGAGAAATCCAGCCAAGAAAGACCAACCTCGACCATTCCAGTCAGTTAGGTAAGCCTTGAAAGAAGATCTTGGGAGACCAAGTATAGGCCAATAGAGAAATCTGATGTTAAGTATCAGAGCAATCACAAATGCAGAGATTGAGAAGTAGAAGGCAGTGTACACGTTGAGTTTTGGAACTCCATGTTTCAATGTGTGCCATTGATCGTTTGTCGCTAAGCTTACTGCTGGTGAGATTAAAGAGAAACAGATGGCTGCGAAGAAAGTTATCGCCAGTCCAATTATTGTGCTTTTCCCAAAAACCTATCAATGCAAAAATCTTGAATTGTCAGAGAATACATAAAACTTCATGTAAGGAAAAGGTAAAGTTTGTATCAACCTTTATAGCTCTTTGTTTCTTAAGCTCTATGAGAAAAGCTGCAGTCCCTTCTTTTGCTTTCCTTTTCGCAGGATCTGTCTCGGTTTGGAAGGAAGAAGAAATCTCTAAACTGAAACAAGATCAAGATAATTAATGCCAAACCAAAACTAAACTAAAATAAAGAACTAGTTATTAATCTTTTTTAACCTTTGGAATTCTTGGAGTTTGGATTTGTTATCAGCAGAGCTGAAACAAACAGCGATTAAGAAACAAGCGATACCTGGGAAAAGGATTTCAGCTCCGTTGATTCTATCATCTAAGAAATAGTTCAAAGTTGTGCCTATTCAATAGAACAAAAGACTCATGATAATGGAAAGAATCAGTTAAAATTACATGAAGGAACTATACTTTACCGATAACAACCGTGATACTAGCTGTAATGACTTCAGTGACTGATAAACCAACAAAAGCCCAAGCATACTGTCTTGCTAAGGTTCCAAGGCTAAGAAATATTCCTCCAGCCATTGCTAACATCACAGACTGCCAATTATCCTGTGACAAAAGAAAAAAACACGCATTTCGAAAACCACAAACTTGACAAAGCTGTGTTATGAAATTTGGTCTACTTGGACTTATTTCGCCTAGTGTAAACGCTATGATAACTGCAGCTAATAGATTTGTGAGTGTGTAGTCAAGATAAGTATGTTGTGGAAGTCTACCGCGTCTTTCGGTTAGAGTCATTATTGCTGGCCATATCCCTAAGAAGAGTAGAGCGAAAAGCATACATGTGATTGCTCCTCCTTTGCTCTCTATAACATACATTTTATCCACTTATAAAATCACAAAACAAAAAAAAACGCTGCATCAAAGTAAAGAAGTGAGATTTTTGGGTTATAAAATCTTTGATGGCTTGGGATAAAGATGAAGCTATAGTTGTTTTCAGGTTATTTAGTAAAGTGGGTTTGTTGAAAGAGATTACCTTTTTAAAGCTTTTGTCTTAACTTTGACTTTGAGGAAGAACAGATCCAGAAACAGAGACAGGACAAGAAACAAAAGAACTTAGCATCCCATTTGATTGGTAGATCCAGATTTAGAAAAGAACGTAGCTTCCCCATTTTGTATATAAATAAATAAAGAAATCTCAAGTATCGTCCAAATTAGTCTCCTAGTTTGTTAGTCAACGGCAACCATAATCTATGTGTTTTGCTTTGACAGTTGGCTTAAACTATAAATAACAGTGCATTACTAATAACCATAGTTTAAAGCAAAAACACTTAGCTTAAATTTTGAAGAAAAAACTAGAGAAACATGGACTAAGCAGATCCTGGAACAAATCACTGAGTTTGATATATGCGAAAAATCTCTTACGCCATGTGGTTTTACTTGTGGAAAGATCGAAGATACCACAATTTGAAGGATGATCACAATCCGGCTAAATATCATCTTCGACGAAACAGATTGAATCACTCTTGATTCCATCACCAAGATCTTGAACCGGTGCTCTTATTGTATTCCCATAACCAAAGATCAACATCTCATTATCTCCAATAGAAAACACTCTTTCCCATTCGCCACTCGTAAAATTCATCTTGAATACATAAAACATAATTTTCCCTTCATGAATCCCTTCTTTTAAGCTCAAGATGATCAGAACCTCCCCCAAGTTTTGAATCGATATTCTCCTTTTCCAAAAGTATCCATGTTTAATAGGTTGCACTTAATAAGATTTTTTTATTATTGTTATTAGGACCCACTTTATGGCTTATGTATAAAAAGTGCTACAGAAATTATGTAGTTTTTTTTTTCCGACCATATATCATTTGGTTAAATTAGTGACCGAGCCTTACTCTTTTTTTTTTTTTTTCATATCTGTAAATATATAATAATTGAATCACGGTTACATGGAAAGCCTTACAAAGAGTAAAGGCTATAATGGTTGGTGTGTTCCAAGAACAATCCACACAACCAAACAAAAATTAGCCTAACAAAAGCCATCAGTTAGAAAATTTTCCAGCTACAAAGGCGGATCAGAAGCAACGTAAGAGTGGATGTGAATATAGTCAATTGCATTTTGAGCAATGAGAGAGGCGCCTTTGTTTGTGTTCTGAGATTCTAACACCACCTGTATGTTCTGCAATATATAGTTTAATTATTAAATATTAAAAAGATAATAGCTTTTTCTTTTTTTTTTTGATAAAGTTGAAAAGACAATAGTTAAGCTTATTTAAGTAATTAATATATGCCAATCACAAAAGGTTTAGATTTGCAAACATAGAGGGAAAATATCTCCTTTAGCTATAAATTCCACAAAAAATATATTCTATATCCAATTTCGCCATATTATGATTATATACCACTTTTTTCTCAAAGTAACTAAATTTATTAACCACAAATATTTTCACAGGTGTACGTGTATTAACCTCATAGATTAAAATGAGATAAGAGTGCTTATATTGTGATATACAAACTGTATTTATAAGCGAATGATACAAACGCTCTCTTACAAATTGTTTTAATATCAATCTCTGAGACTGAGGTATGAATCCGTATACATATGATATTACTTGAAAATATCTTATATGAGAGATTTGTTCCATGATTTTATTCATCATTTCTCTACTATTTGATGCTAACAGTAACTCACTAGATCCAAGAGACGAGATGAATCATGATGGTCCGACAAATCGACTTCCAAGGGTAATTGTCTATTCTCCATTGAGATTTAATTTTAAGAGAAATTAAGTTTTTAAGTATAATACAAACTTGTTGAAACTGTGTAGGAAGAACAGTCACAGTCATCGACCAATGAAGAAACTGAGATAACGTCTCAAGAAGAAGGTCTAGAAGACTCTTCTCAGTCTGAAGTAACGGTCGAGGTATAGTAAAAATCTAGATTAGATTAAGTTTCCATATGCAAATATCTTAGCATTAATATATATATAGATTTTAAAGTCATATATTCGTAGAAATAAGAGGGAAACCTTCTTAACATTGAAACAAGAAAAACACAAAAAAAAGGGAAAGCTATAAAACATTTTGCACTATATTTTAAAGGAAAATATTTACTGAGTTTTTAAGGCCTTGAATGTTTACAGTTTTTAGAAGCTTTATTTAATCTTTCACAAGTTTCACGTAATCATTATTTTCAATACAATTCCTACATTATTTTGTTTGATTTAAAATTTCTTGCGGTGATGTGGAAAACACCAAGTATTGCTACTGTAGTTAGTTTAATTTTCTTATTAAACTAGATAAATAATTGGTTAGATGAAGTTTTAATGCTTTCAAGTATTGGTAATTTAATGTTTCAAAAAAAAAGTATTGGTAATTTAATCAGTTTCATTTGTTATTTTTTTCAAAACATTGCATTTGAATCCTAGATTAGATAGAAATCTCTTTAATAAAATTATCTTTACCATTTTATTTTTTTATTAAAGAGTTGTATGAGATGTAATATTTAGATATCGAAAATTTAGTAACTGAATCCTTTTTTTTTTGTAGCAATTATTCAACCTCATGGCCTTAAAAGATATGTGCAATGATTATATGGTGGAAATAATTGATGAAGATCTAAGAGGAAAGAAATATGAAAACTGCAGTGATGATGAAAAAGAGAAATGTGTGATCTGTTTGAGCAAACTGAAGGGTAGTGAAGAAGCATCTAAACTCGAATGTGGACACAAGTTCCATTTCGAATGCATAAAAAAATGGCTAATAGTTGAGAACATGTGTCCTCTGTGCAAGGAAGCAGTTCTTAACTAATCATTTTATCAAGTAAAATGACTGCTAAGTCAAGTTGGATTCTTAAGTTTATTTCTGGTTATCATTATTTCCCTTCGCATTCATCAATAAATTGCTAATGTTCAAGAACATGATATTCTCTTTGTAAACAAAAACAAAGATTTATGTTTTTTTTTTTGTTTCTGTTATTTGTCAAAAATGGTGAAACCCTTGCAACTTCCAAGACGTTTCTTTTCAAATAATTTTTTTATTTTTATTTTTTTTTCCAAATAGTTTTCCTTTTTCATGTTTAGTCAGAGTAGTAATTAAATAGTATTATTTTTTATTATGACTAGCAATAACTTATCTTATCAATACTCTTACCATCATTCATTTGTATTGATTTCCCA
Source organism: Cardamine occulta (assembly GCA_028015245.1). Lineage (NCBI taxonomy): Eukaryota > Viridiplantae > Streptophyta > Magnoliopsida > Brassicales > Brassicaceae > Cardamine > Cardamine occulta. Next base: position 4,840,796 of record CM051379.1, on the reverse strand, counting down.
CCATCCTTGTTCTATCTTTAATTTATCACACTGTTAAAAAATTTAAAAATCTATGTACTCTTATACTTGGTGGTCCAAAAAAAGGCGCCTTTTTAATTTGGTAAAAAACCATTCAGTTGATATGCAAAATTTATTACCAAAATGAGCTAATTTTAATTAGTTCGATTGTGAAGTATTAACGGAACTATTCATTTATATTCTTTCATGTTAATGTCACAGCATACTGTAATTTTGTTGTGAGTGTGTAGTCAAGATAAGTGTGTATGTCTATATTTTATCTCTAGCACATACATTTTATCTACTATTAAATCACAAAAAGGTAAACGCTGCATCAAAGTAAAAAAGTGAACATAGCACAAGACACATGGTGATACAAGAAGATCAACAAGAAACTTTTGTCTTAAACTTTGACTTTGAGGAAGAACAGAGACAGGACAAGTAACAAATTAAAAGAACTTAGCTTCCCATTTGATTCAGAAAGAACGTTGATTCCCCAATTTGTATAGAAATAATTAAATCTCAAGTTGTGTCCAAATTAGACTCCTAGTTCGTTAGTCAAGGTCAACCAGAATCTATGTGTTTTGTTTTGTTTTGACAGTTGGTATATAAACTATCAACTAGAAATAAAGGATCACAAAATAACAAATTAAAGACTAATTAGCAGATCCTGGAACAAACCACTGAGTTTGATCTATGTAAACACCAAATCTCTTAGGCCATGTGATTTTACTTGTGGCAAGATCGAAGATACCGCAATTCGAAGGATGGTCACAATCCGGCCAAATATCATCTTCGACGAAACATATTGAATCACTCTTGATTCCATCACCAAGATCTTGAACCGGTGCTCTTATTGTATTCCCATAACCAAAGATCAACATCTCATTATCTCCAATAGAATACACTCTTTCCCATTCGCCACTCGTAAAATTCATATTGAATACATAAAACATAATTTTCCCTTTATGAATCCCTTCTTTTAAGCTCAAGATGATCAAAACTTCTCCCGAGTTTTGAATCGCTATTTTTCTCTTCCAATGTATTCCAATGGTTGCTCAACGTAGTGAAACGGATATAGCCAATATGGTTTTATCATACCTTCTTTGGGGCAATCTCCAAAGAATCTTGATGTAATGATTCAAAGTATACAGATAAAGATTATTGTTCTTATAAGCCATATCGAAGTAATATGTGACATTTCTGAGCTTCCAATTATACCAAGAATTATCTCCTTTCTTGCATGAGTACAAGTAATGTTGTTTGAAAATCCAAGCAACAACATAATCTTCTGTTCTCTCGTTTATCCACAAAGTAGCTGATGTTTTTTATCTTATAATGTCTTCCCACTCGCTTTTTCTTAGAAATTCCGATTTCATTGATGGAAGCTTGATCCTTTTCCGTGTTAACAGGTTCAATATACAGAAATCGAAACAAGAATTTACCTGTAGGATCCAGTTTCCTGAGCTAGCCATACAATAGGTTTTGTCGTAGAGACTAAGGCGTTTTGTTTTGTAACTCTTGTCTTTTTTGGGATCAAACAAGATCGAAGAATAACCTTGGTATGTGATTTGCCATGGACGTAGACGCTCCGTTACACATGTTTTCCAAACGGAGTACCAATCCAAGCAAACGATTTTTGCTCGGTGAAAATCAGTAGAGCTTAAGCTTTCCAGGATCGGTTGTAAAATATCGAAACAAAGCTTGGAACAATCTTGATGATTTTCAGACATTTTTCTTCTTATCAAATCGGAATGTTTAGCCGGCTTCTTCTTCTTCTTCCCCATCCATGCTGCATCCTTGTCTTCTTCTTCCACATCAGTATCAATGGCCTCCTCTTCTTCTTCCGCATCCATGTTTTTATCCTAACCATGTCTGCCCTTACCTGCCGAGCACTCTAATGTATCTAGGGTTCGGTTTTAGGGTTTAGAACCAAGGAAAACCCTAATATATAGAGGATTTAATAAATATCATACTTTTCAGATAACATTAAATTAAACAAAAAATACATCAAACTACTAAAATATTTAAAATAATACTCTTGTTTATTGTATGGTTTAGGATTTTAACCAAATCAATGCCGTATAGCTTTGTTTTACTAGCCTGGAAGAAGAAACAGTCTTGACTTGCATTTTTTGTTGTTGACATTCTTTTACTTTTTTTTTATTTAATTTAAATATTTTTTATTAAATCAATTATTAAAGGGCATTTTTGTATTTTGATTATGTAAAATATATAGTTAGAGAATGTTAAAAAAAAGTATATGGACAACTTAGAAAAAGAACGGGAAATTTTAGTTAAAAGGGATATATTTTTTCCTTATAATTTTGGAACTAAACCTTTTCTCTAGAACTTTGGCAAAGTAATTTTTTTAATTAGAATCCTATAATACTCTTGATTATATATATACTAGATCACGATCCATCTGATGAACGAATTTTTTTAAAACTTTAAAAATAAATTAAATTTAGATAAATTCAATAAATAAAATATTTGTTTTTAATAAAATATCTTAAATTATTTTAGGCAAAAAAATAGAAAGCATATTTTCTTAGAGAAAATAATTATTTACATAAGTTTATTTTTTACATGAATAAATTAATTTATTTTTTATATTAAAAATTTATACCACATCAAGTAGCTTTTGATTCCATCTTCTTGTTTGAATTTTCAATCACCATTTGAGATAAGTTTTTTAAAAATACATGGAATCAAAAACCCAAACCGAACCAAACCGAATCCGACCCAAGAAGGGATATCAAACCAAAATCTAAACCGACAAAAACTCGAATGAGTTCTACACTCCTATATCCGAAGAACTAAATTGAGAATCGAATGGATACCCGAAATACTTGGAATACAACTACATACCCAAAAATATTATTAATATATAAACTTGATATATCCAGTGTTAAAAAAAGCAGGCTAGGCAGCGCCTAGGAGCTCCTAGCCCGCTTGGATTTTATGAAAATCGGTCATATTAGGCGGATGGTTAAATTTGGCGGATTATATGGTTATTAAGCGATCATTCGGCAAGTTAAGCGGTCATTAGGTGGACTGGATGGATTTAATAAATATATCTAAATGTTTTTTTAATATCTTATTTTAATACATACTTAAAATTACAAAAAAAAAATTCTTATTTAAAATTTAAGAATATATTTTTATCCGTCTTTAGAAATTCTAAAATAAAGATAGTACTCTTCTTTTTCTAAAATTAAAACAATTATAACTCATCATTTAAAAAAAAACGATGAATTTTAAATTCAAACTTAAAATTTTATTTAATGTGAAAATATAAGTTAATATAACTCATCATTATGTTATATTATAGTTTGTTAATATATATAGTGTATAATATAGTTTTAGTTGAAAACCACTAAAACTGCCTAAAATCGCCTAGTCTCTGAATAAGCGTTCTAGGCACTATGCGGAGGGTGAGCGTTCGCTTAGCGCCTAGCAATTTTTTGAACCTTGGATATACCCAAATTATCCTATAAATTTTAAACCTAAAAATATCAATTATTTTTTGACCAAAATAACCAAAATACCCAAAGTAACCAAACTGTTTGAAAATTCTTAGTTATTGTTTGTGAAAAATTAATCAAATTTTATTCAAATTTAATCAATTATAATTCATTTTTCTTATATTTCGTGTACATGAAACTGACTCAAACTCTGATAGAATCAAACTGAACCAAAACTTAAAAATATTCGAATAATCATTGGCTTCTAAACCCGATAGATTTGAACCAAACCTGAACGCCCAGCCATAGACAAAAAAGTGTTTAATACCTAACCAATTAAAATAGTAAAAGATGTTGGATTATAAAAAATAAAATAAAAAAATTTTGTTCAAATAATTAGAAGCGTGTAAAAAAGTTATTGGAATTTTAATAATCAAAATATCTAAATTTAAAATGTATTTTATTAATTTTATTGAAGTAGATACATTTTTTAGAGAAAAATATAAATTAAAAAGAATATATATTTTCTTATTGTTAGATTTTTATTGGAATTTAAATAATATGAAAATCTAAATATGAGAAGGAAAATTTAAATTTTATTAAAGTTTAAAATCTAAAATCTAAAAATCTATTTTTTTCTGTTGGGTTTAATCTAAATATCTTTTTTGTTATGTAATCTTGATAATCATTTTTTAGTTCAAATAATTAGACCAGTGTGATAAATTTTTTAATTAGATCTTAAATAATATAAAAATTAAAATTTGAAAAGGAAATTTGAAATTGTTTTGAAATAATATAATTTAATTTTTATAAGAAAATTAGAAAGTAAAAAGTTATATATTTTATTATTTAATTTTTTTGCTGGTTTTTTCTTTTCTATTTAGGCAAATAAAAATAACAAAATATTTTTATATGTGTCAAAATCTCATCGATCGAGCGACATGTGTCATGATCTTGTTAATTATGATTTTGACACTTGTCGGCTATTCGTGAGTTGCAACCCAACTTTATATAATAATTTTTTTTTACTTTATAATCATTGTAGATTGCTTAGTTCTTAACTTCTCATCGATGTTTTAATACTCTGATTATATACAAATATCCTACTTATCCTTCATCTTTTCTTTTTATCTTTGGTTGAGTTCATATAAATCAAGAAGTGAATTGGATTGTGCTTCATTCAGAATTTTTTAGGCAATGTTATTCATAGTTTTCTTTGGAAAATAAACTAGTAAGTATTGATTACTGAGAATTACCACTTACGAAGGAATTGGGATAATAGGGTGCAAAAAGGCTCTTAGACTTAACTCATATAATCTATATGTATCAACAAATCTTTTCCGTTCAGTTTTGTCGCTTAAGTGGGTTCAGTGGTTCGCCGAGCTTGTCGGGTTTCATCAGGTTCAGTGGGTTCATCCCGTTCATTGGAATCACACAAGAGTCATCAGACTCATCATTTTGTCTGGTTCGTCGTTGGAGTCTTCATCTCCATCTTCTTCGTCGTCGGTTTCGTCTTCTCATCAACACATAACAAGACATTAAAACCCAGTCATGGATCTCTCATGCGCGGAAGCAAAAACCTAACCCATAGAATTGGGATCAGGCTCTGATATCATGCAGAAATCAAGGAAGACTCAAAGAGATGGAGATTATTTTCAGTTGTGTTGTTTATTGATGTTCACGATTACAAATATATATAGCACAAGAGAGAATCACACAAAGTAAATGCAGAATATTATGATAATATTCACAATATATTCTTAAACGCCTAACTACTAAATCAATGGGATTATCATATCTTTTAATGATCGAGATACCATTCGTATCATACGAATCCCTAACGTACCCTTAGAGCATCCACATTGGGGATTTTTTAATATGGGGTTCTTAAAACAAAAAAAAAATTTAATTAATAAATGATGTTGAATAGTGTAAGAACCTTGTAGATGAGGTTATTAAATAAGAGATTTAGTAACCCCATCAACTAAATTTTTAATATTTTTAATGTTGTAATAATATAAGAATCCTTCCTAATAAACTCTTAAAAAACCCCAATAATCATGCTCTTACTACTATCTTTTTGAATATTTTGCAAAATTTAATTATATTTTATGAAATAATATAATTATATATTACAAAACCATTAAAAAATATTTATTATTAAACATTAAACCATTATTTTTAACGAAAGGGAGAAAAAAATAAATTTCTTCACGGCTGTATACTAAATTTCTTCTTCGCCGTCGACCTTTTTCTTCTCTGAAATCGCCGACTTGTTCTCTCTCTCAAATCGCCGGCTTCTTCATCGATTGGAGGTAACTTCTTCTCTCTCTCTTTCTCTTCTCTTTCTCCTTCTCTTTTCTCTGTTCATTGCTTTTCTAATTGAAGTTTTTGCTCTCTTGCTCAAATCTTTCTAACAAAGTTTTCATCTTGCATTCAACTCAAGCTCAAAGTTTTGTGACTCAAGCTCCAATTTTTCATCTTTCGATGATATAAATAACACTATATAATGTCGATGAAATTGTTTTTTGAGAATTCATAATTTGATGTTCTTCTTCTATTAACCCACTACAGTTTCTCCTTCGTCTCTGACACTGACCAATTGGCTCTGGCGTTAGGTTTTTCCTTGTCCTTCTTATCGTAAGTCCTCATGTTCTTGATAATTAGGGTCTTTGAGATTTAACTTGTATTTGATTGATTTTCGTTTGTAGATTGATTTCTTAATTGGCTCTAAAAGTTTTCTCATCAAAAGACTGAGTTTTTAAGATGTACGAGAAATTGAAAATATAAATTAGCAGTTAAGAGTTCTCTATATTTTTGTTGTGTTATTCTCTGACAGCTATTTATGCTTGTATAATTCATTGGATTGCTTTAGTATGTGGCCAGAACATGCGAATGAGAAATTGCTTCTGTTTCATTTTAAAATTCATAGGATAACTCACTATTAACCTTCAAAAGACTATGCTTTTAAGCCTTTTTTTAGCTTTGTTATATTCTCTTACCTATTTATGCTTGTGTAATTCACTGGATAGATAAGTATTTGCTCATCTTGATAGCTCGGAAATGGAAGATTGTTATATAATAATGATTATATTTGAAGGATTTTGGTATTATTTAGCATTTATGATTGATGATCTCTTGGCTAGTCATTGATGATCTTATTGTGTTGTTCAGATTGTACGGTAACTAGTTCCTCTACATAAGAATTTTTTTTTCTAAGAAGTATATAAGCTTTTGATCCTTCTGTCATTTTTCGCAGAATTTTCCTCTTTTATCCATTGCTTTTTCAGAAATTTTGTATAGTTTCTTAGACCAATAGTTTATTATAGATGGATGTGAGTATCTTATGTTATTTAACTCTCAGAATTAGCTTAGACAATATCTGTTCTAATACAGTTTTATCTAACTCACTGTATAGCTAAGTAAACAATAAAAACATGCTCTTGTTGTTTATAGGAGTTGCTTTCTAAATGATGGTAGCTGATAATTAGCTTGTTGTTCCTTGTTTTTTTGCAGCCATTGAAATGAAGTATCCAAAACTTCTTATAAGACAAGGAGATGGAACAAAATTGGACCACATTAACAATAACTGCCGAATGCCTCTCTTAAAAAAATCAAGGAGGGTTTAACAATTGTGTACGCTAAAGTGATGAGTGAGCTTGTCTTTGCACATGTATTTTCGATATATGGAAACGGTCTACATTTTTTGGATCGGACTGTACACACAATGTTGTCTAGGCAGTTGGTAACAAAGAAAAAGCATGAGCTCTGGTTTGTGTTTGGGACGAAGCCACTCAGATTTTCTTTACAAGAGTTTCATGCAGTTATTGGGTTGAAGGTCAATGATGATCATTGTTCTGATTTAGAGAAATATAGTGATGATGGTGGCTTTTGGGCTAAGTTTCTGAAGATAAAGGAAGAATTTTCCATTAAGAAGTTGCTGAAAGTATACTTACTTGAAGCTCCGAGTTGGAAAAAAGAAGTTGACAAAGAAAGATTAGTGTATCTTTTCGTGATAGATGGGTTGGTAATGGCTATTGGCGATCCGAAGAAAATTCCACTAAAATATTTAAAGTTGGTGATGGATCTAGATAAGGTTAAGACTTATCCTTGGGGTCTTGTAGTATTTGATCATTTAGTGGAGTCCATCGTCAAAAGAAGAAATGTTTTGAAGAGTGAATCATATATTCTTGATGGTTTCACTTACGCACTTCAAATTTGGGCTATGGAAGCAATTCATATGCTTGGAAATTTGTGTGCACAGAAGATCAAGAGTAAAATAACAGAAGCTCGATGTTCTAATTGGACAGGCTCTGCCAAATTGTCTTGGGATTATATTATAGAAATCGAGGACACATTTAAAGGACAAGTTACTAGTACAATCATTATCTTTTGATTCTTTGCCATTTGGTTTTCAATTGCGTTAAACCATACGGCAAAGAATCAAAAGATAAAAATTGTTCAACTAACATGTCCTTTAAATGTGTTCTCGATCTCTATAATATAATCCCAATAAAATATGAGAGACTTGTTTCATGCTTTTGTTCATCATTTCTCTACTTTTGATGCTAACAGCAACGCACCATATCCAACAGACGAGATGAATCATTAATGGTCCAACAGATCCACTTCCAAGGGTAATCATTTATTCTCTATCGGGTTTAATTTTAAGAGAAAATAAGTTCTTAAATATAATACATACTTGTTGAAACTGTGTAGGAAGAAACGGTCGAGCACTCCCAGTCATCGACCAACGAAAAAACTGAGATAGCGTCTCAAGAAGAAGGTCTAGAAGACTCTTCTCAGTCTGAAATAACGACCGAGGTGTAGTAGAAATCTAGACTAGATTAAGTTTCGATATGCTAAGATATATAGAGTTTAAATTCCTATATTCGTAGAAATAATATTGAATACTATCAAAATATTTACAATATATTTTAAATAATTTTTTAACTTATTTAAATCTTTCATACGTTTTACGTAATCATTATTTTCAATAAAATTCCTGTGTTATTTTGTTTTATATAATTTCCGTGCGTTTATGTGGGATAGCCGGAAAGCACTAAATATTGCTACTGTGGTTACTATTAAAAGCACTAAATATTACTAAGTATTTGTGGATCTATAACCAAAAGATTTTCAATATCTCTATACTATTAAAAAAGAGGTACTTGCGGATCTTTACCCAAACAGATTTTCAATAATATTTAAATGAATACTTTCAATTCTACATCCAAACACTATTTATTTCTATATCTAATTTTACAAATTCTTACAACCAAACACAATTATTCCTTATCCAATATTATAATTTAATAGTATGAATTATGAATTTTCTATCAGCTTTGTTTGATCTTATTTTCAAATTATTTTAAATGATTATATAATACATATAATTCATAAAAAGTTTAAACTTTTTTCTTCATATGTTGTGATTCAAAATTTAAAAAACATACATATATTATTCGATCGATGAAGAAAAATATGTGTTCTACCACGTAGGCTAAAAAATTTAGGTAATAATTCAGAAACATATTATTAAGAAGACCAAAGTGATTCCAAATATGAATGAACAATAAGATTTCTTTATCATGCGTTCAAATTTAAAAGTTTTATTCAGTTTAATTCGGTTTTAGTTGAACCATTTTAAACTTTTAAAATATATAAATATTTAAACTCTGTAAAAATTTTAAAATATTAATAATATTTAACTCTATAAATTTTTTCAAATATTAATAATATTTAAACTCTACAAAAAATTTTAAAAATTAATAATATTTAAACACTATAAAAATTTTAAAAATTAAAAAATATAACCATTTAAAAGAAAGCTTTGAAATTGACCCAAATTATATGTCTTTAAGTACAAAGATGTTTAAGGAACCAAAAATATTTTGTATTTCCTTTTATATTTTTCATAATCATTACATTAACAGTAATTGTTTTTCTTTTCAATGCAATTAAATCTCTTAAATATTTGATTTTCATAGACATATTTTTGTTTAAATATTAAGTCATCAAAATATTCAATTTAAATAATTAATATATTAAAAATATATATTAATTTTTTTGTTTAGTTAAAACTAAAAATTTGGAAATTGTTTTATATATTAAAATATAGAAAAGTTAACAATTCAACAAAGATGTAAAAAACAAGAAATCTCTATATTGTTATTTGAGAAGTACATTTTAAAAGATAATTTATATGTGTTAGTTATTATGAAATGCAACTAACTATATACTAATATTTTTTTATAAAAGATATAAATGAAATTAAAAATAATCTAAAACATCATAATGATCAACCGGTTTGTAAAATCACTATACGGATATGTTGTTGTAACCTCTTACTCAATTGTTTATCCGTTAAACTAAAATAATCAATCCAAAATATGTATTTGTATTTACATAGATTGGTTACGGGATGTAAAGCTTTTGACTAATATGGGATATGATGAGTTTTTGTCCCAAAATATACAGATAACTAATTTTATCATATTGACTAATATATATATTTAATACTAGAACTACCTAGTTATAATAATTAATTTTTAATACCAATAGATTAAAATTATCAATCCCAAACGGATAATTATATAATATGGATTGGTTATAGGATGAGAAGTTTTCGATGAGTACTGGACATGATAGGTTTTCGTCCCAAAATAGACAGATTTAAGACAAATATTGGATAACTAATCATATAATATATACTAAAAATAATATATATCAATATAATGAAATTTGTTTTAATGCTTACAGTGAAAAAACCATGTAATTGTATGCCATCATGAGTTATAAGAAACCTCCAAAAGCGATAAATCTCCATATATGTTTTTTTTTGTTATTGATAGATGATGTCGGTACATGTTTTAGTTTTTGTTTAATTAGGATTTTTTATTTAGATTAATTTAATATATAATTTGGTAGGATTTGCTCTAAATTATTTTAATGAAAATAAATAACATAATTAATTTGGTATAGATTTGAAGCATATTATAAACCATAAAAACAAAATACTATAACTATATGTTAAACCAAAAAAATAAAAATATTTATAAACCATAAAAAACACAAAAATAATAAATTAACTTACCAGAATAAAATAAAAATATTTAGTAAAAACAAAAAATAACACATTTATATTAAAAAAATTAACTCGCGGTGTAATCTAGTTGTCTTATTAAACTAGAGAAATTTTTGTTAGATTGAAGTTTTAATGCTTTCAGTATTGTTAATTCTTTTTTTATAAAGCCTTTTTCAGTATCGGTAATTTTATCGGTTGCATTTGTTATTTTTTAAAAGTGTGCATGTAAACTCTAGATATTGAAGCTGAGAAATAAATCTCTTTAATAAAATTATATGTACCATTTTGGTTTCTTGATTAAAGAGTTGTATGAATTGTAATGTTTAGATATCGAAAATTTTATTAACTGTTTTTTTTTGGGTAGCAATTATTCAACCTCATGTCCTTGAAAGATATGTGCAATGATTATATGGTGGACATCATTGACAAAGATCTAAGACGAAGGAAATATGAAAACTGTAGTGATGAAACAGAGAAATGTGTGATCTGTATGAACACATTGAAGAATGGTGAAGAAGCATCTAATTGGAATGTAGCCATGCGTATCATATCAAATGCATCAAGAAATGGCTAGTCGTCAAGAACATGTGTCCTCTTTGCAAGAAAGAAGCTCTTGGAAGTGATAGCAAGGATGATGCTGACAGTGAAGAATTTGGTAAGGAAGAGGATGAACAGATTGCGAGTGCCTCATTGCTGGTTGCTGGATAGTCACATGCATTTTTCTTTTGCTATCTTTAGAACTTGAATTTTTGTTTTGTTGTTTTGACAATATGTTCTGTTTTTGTTGGTTTCGGTTGTTCCTGGATTCTCTGAATCTTTTTGTAATGGGATATTTTTATGGTTGGTTGTTATAGGTTTTGGAGTTTGGACTGGATATTGCATTTCTTTTTGACAGTTGGTTATAAAATGTAGTTACCAAGTTATATCCAACCAATTTGTTACCAAAACAATAAGGCGAAACCAAAAAAAAAAAAACACTAGGTTAAATTTAAACAAAGACTTGAACATGTTGCAACCTTTAGTGAAGTTACTCACTATTCCTTCAGTCCTCTTCTTCATCCTTTCAAGAACCGTTTCAAAAGCTGGTCTTTCAGTAGTTTTTAACAAGTTTAAGAACTAAAATTGTGATCTTTTAGTTGTTTAGCTTGTAGACGTTTCAAGTCATTTTCTATGTCCTGATGAGGCCATAAGAACCGCGACCGCCACTACGAACATAAAAAGCATACTGACAAGAAGAGCATATGTTCTTCTTGATGATCTCCTGTATTCTCCAAACAACAATATCCCCCAAAATGTGCTCACAAGTGGAAGAGCCTGAAACGAATCAAAATCAAAAGTAAAAGATACGTCACATTTAAATCACTTAACAGAGAAATATGTTTCTAGACTAAACCTGAACAGCATCTGCAGCTGCATAGCCAGCGGCTTGACCACCCATAAACTGAAGACCATTACCAAACCCACAGAGAAATCCAGCCAAGAAAGACCAGCCTCGACCGTTCCAGTCATTTAGATAAGCCTTAAAAGAAGATCTTGGGAGACCAAGTATAGGCCAGTAAAGAAATCTAATGTTAAGTATCAGAGCAATCACAAATGCTGAGATTGAGAAGTAGAAGAAGGCAGTGTACACATTGAGTTTTGGAACCCCATCTTTCAAAGTGTGCCATTGATCATTTGTCGCTAAGTTGAATGCAGGTGAGAACATAGAGAAACATATACCAGCAAAGAAAGTTATTGCCAATCCAATAATAGTGCTTTTCCCAAAGACCTGTAAATGCAAATCTTGAATTGTGAAAGAACATAAATTTTTGTTGTCTGTTAAGAAAAAAAGGAAAAATTTGTATCAACCTTTATGGCTCTTTGTTTCTCAAGCTCTATAAGAAAAGCTGCAGTGCCTTCTTTTGCTTTCCCTTTCACAGGATTTGTCTCGATTTGGAAAGAAGAAGTAGTCTCTAAACTGAAACAAGATCAAGATTAATGCCAAACCAAGGTTAAGTAAAACAAGAACTAGATGTGAATCTTTTTAAACCTTTTGAAATCTTGGAGTTTGGATTTGTTATCAAGTGCATTTGATTTATGAACAGCAGAGCCGAAACAAACAGCAATCAAGAAACAAGCAACTCCCGGGAAAAGGATCTCAGCTCGATTGATTCTATCATCCAAGAAATAGTTCAAAGTTGTGCCTATGCAAGAGAACAAAAAGGCTCATGAGAAGATGGAAAGAATCAGCTAAAAGTAGACAGAAGCAATAAGAGTTTACCAATGACTACAGTGATACTAGCAGTGATGACTTCAGTGACTGATAAACCAACATAAGCCCAAGCATATTGTGTTGCTAAGTTTCCAAGACTAAGAACTATTCCACCACCCATTGCAAACATCACAGACTGCCAATTTTCCTGTAACAAGAACCGTGTTTCAACGATTTATTCCCACCAGAATTTTTAAAAGAGAAGTTTCTATGTATATGTAACTAACTTGAGAAAGCTGTGTGGTGAAATTTGGTCTGCTTGGACCTATTTCTCCTAGCGTGAAAGCTATGATCACTGCAGCTAACAGATTTGTGAGTGTGTAGTCAAGATAAGTGTGTTGAGGAAGTCGACCACGTCTTTCGGTTAGAGTCATTATTGCTGGCCATGTCCCTAAGAAGAGCAGAGCCAAGAGCATACAAGAGATTGCTCCTCCTTTGCTCTCTATCATATACATCTTTCAAACTCTCTTTATTTACCTATAAAATCATGAAAAATCTCTGCACCAAAGAAGAAAAGAAGAAGATTATTTCCATTATCTGAGTTCAAGGAAACTTCCAAGAACATAACACAAACTTCCTACATGCAACTTAAACCTCTGTTTCACTAAATTTCATTACTTTCCTTGTTATAAAACAAACATTATTGACTATATTTCTGGGATAGATCAAACTCAAATTTAAGATTGTAAAAAATCTATAAAGATCTCAGTAAAACAGAAATAGAAAATCTAAGCAAGTGACGAAATCTTTGGGTTTCTATATGTAGAAGCAATCAAGAACATGTATAGACTAAAAAAGAAAAGATTTTTGACCAGTGAAAGAAGATTATGTTACCTTTTAGAAGAAGCTCTTGTCCTAAATTTTGAATGAACTTTGCTCAAGAAATTCTCTTTTGATGGGGAGATTCACAATCGTTTCTTGTGGCTGTCATTATTATTAGTAGGTTCAGATAGAGACAAGACAGCACATTTCCCAATTTCTTTTGTCAATATAAAAATATATAAACCTCGAATTGCTTCAGATTCAATGCCTACTACTTAACAAGTCAATGGCTGACACAATCATGTCTTTATTTGTATCTTTTAACGGGAGTTGTTGTTACCTTTGAAGTTTGAAAATTTAGAAATCATGCTAAATCATTGAAATATCAAAAATAAAAAATAAAATTAAAAAATGCAAACAACAAACTAAAATTGAAGAAAACTAGTTAACCAAAAGACTAAGCAAATCCTGGTTATATTAAGGGTAACACCCGACTGCTTGGGCCATTTGATACTAGTCGTGGCAAGATTCGAAGACACCGCAATATGAATCACAATCAGCAGACCAAAGGTCATCTTCAATGTAACAGATTGAATCACTCTTGATTTCATCACCAACATCTTGAACCGGTGCTCTTATTGTAACCCCATGACCAAAGATCAACATCTCATCATCTCCAATAGAATCTACTCTTTCCCATTCACCACCCTCAAAATTCATCTTAAATACATAAAACAAATATTTCGCTACATCCTTAACTTGTAATAAACTCAAGATGATTAAAACCTCTCCTGATTTCTGAATCGCTATTCTCTTCTCCAAAAGGTATTCCAATATTTGCGGATAGTAATGAAAAGGACGATCTCTACTTTTTTCGGTTTTTTTTTTTTTTGGGGAAAATCTCTAGAGAAATCAATAATCTTGATGTAATCATTGTTAGTATAGAGATAAAGCTTACTGTTCTTATAAGAGTCCGAGGAGTTTGGTTGTGTAAAGCTTATCTTCTCTGGGATCAAACAACATCAAAGAACCATCTTGGTATATCATCTGCCGTGGATATATATAGAGGCTTCACGCGTCTTCCAAACGGAGTACCAATCTGAGAAAACGGTTATTGCTCGGTGAAAATCAATATAGCTTAAGCTTTCGATGATCTTTCTGGAAAGATCAGGACAAAGCTTAGACCAATCGGGATTTTCAGACTCTTTCTTTCTCTTCTCTTCTCTCATCAAATCGTTCGGCGTCTCCGCCTAGCAAGACAATGCATGGATCCAGGGGGCGGCTCAAACTTTTAATGGGCTCTCTACCAGAAGACCAAAAACAAATATTAGTAAAGGAAAAAAGAGAAACAAAAAAAAAAATGAGCCCTAATATATACGAGAAAAAGTGGAAATTAGTTGCTCATGTGGCACACCCTCAAAACCGATCTTTAGGGCTTAGGTTTAGGGTTTAGATCCAAAGAAATCTTGGAATTGCTTGGGCTTTATATTATTTACTCCTTATGTCTTCGATGACAGAAAACACACAAGAGATTGAGCCCATTAATGAAGAATTGATAAAGACAAAGCGGGTTTAGTTAGAGAAGGTTTATTAAAGACAAGAGATTGAGCCCATTCGTGATTCATATTGTGGTGTCTTCGATCTTGCCACAACTAGTATCAATTGGTCTAAGAAGTTTCGTTTTTATATAACTAAAAGTCAATGGTTTACTCCAGGATTTGCATAGACTTTTGGTTAAGTAGCGTTCTTCAATTTTGATAAAAGTATCTTTGGTTTTTTTTTTTTGGTAACATGAAGTAGTATCTTTAGTTGTTGAAGGCTTTTTCTTCTTCTCATTTTTTGTTTTGTTTTTTTTTTAAATTGATTTGTAGTGAAATGGCAGCCGTTGACTTCTGAACTAGGAATCTAATTGAAACGAACTGGAGATTAATCTATTTTTATACCAAATTAAACGTGTTGCTGTTATCTGGCTATGTAATAAATATCCTGCTACTACTAATTACTAGTTCACTTTTCAAGAAGAAGGTAAGATGCGAGGTTTTTTATTTAGAGGAAATGAAATGAAATATTGACAAATAAGTTAATTTTAGATTGGATGTGAGTCACTATATTTAGATCATGAAAATAAATAGTTATAACAAAATTTATAATTAATAAAAAAAAAATCAATCTTTCTAAAAGAATCTATAATATATTTCTAAAATAAATTATACATGCGGCAACATGTCATAGACTTTTTGGTAATTATGTGAATGGATAAATTGAATTCTAATATTATCTGGGAAGTTGAATGGTAATGGGTTCATAAATTAACTATTAACCCATCAATTTTTACATATGACTATATAAATACATATAAATATCATCATCATCATGCAAAATATCTGTTAAAACGTGAGGAACATAAATAAAGAAGATGTTAAAAAAAAATATCATCAACATCATACCATTATCGTAATATCTTAAAATCATATTTCTGTTACATGATTTTTTAAAATAATTTTTCTGTTAGATGATTTCAAATGATTCATGGCTATTTTCTAATATCACAAAAAAATAACTCTAAACTCAGACCAAAGATTTAACGTTTTTAAAATGTCTTATGAGTTGTGATATTGGTATATTGCAAGCAATGTTTTAATTAGTATTCACAAAATTATGAAACGTGAACTCATTATAAAACATTCAGCTAAGTTTTCATCATTTGAGATGAACAAATTGGAAAAAAATGATTCAACTGAAAAAAAGAACAAATTACAGTAAAACTTCTATAAATGAATAATGTTGAGACAATAATATTTTTATTAATTTATAGTGATATTAATTTACAGAGAGTTTTGTTAAAAAAATAAAAAATATATAAATTAAAAAAAATTGATGTAAATAAAATCAATGTTTTGGATGTTAATAATTTTAATAGTTTTGAATATGAAAGTTTACAATTTAAAAGAAAAATTAAATTATTTTGATGATAAATAACAAAGATTATAGATGAATTTACTTATATAAATGATTAACATAAATTTCAATTTATGATTAGTGTCTTCAATTTTTGTATTTAAACAGCTTATACGACTATTGAAATAAAAATTACACATATTTTAAATTTTTAAAACTTGTAGAAAATTTTGGTTATTATTATGATAAATTTATATATGTTATAACAACAAGATAGTTTAAAATACAATAAAATATTCTTATATAAGAAAAGTTAGTGATGAGTTCTAACAGAAATTCATTAAAAATATATATTAAAGGCATATATATATATATGTAAATTTACATGATTATTAATTTATGTTACTAATAGGACTATATATTTACATAGAGATTCTAAAAAAATATTAACTTATTATCTTATCGAATTTTATTTATTTTTATACCAGTCCAGTTTGGGACCATCAAATTTTATTATTTTATAGTGTTTATTAATTTATCGAATATTAATTTTTAGAGGTTTTACTATATAGATAAATTGTCCAACTCATTTAACTACTATTACTATTTTACAGGGGGGATAAGTTGAATGATAGTCAAATCACTCCTTTTCAACTCATTTTTTCCAATCATTCATCTAGAGAAAGAACTTCGCTTAATTCGTAATAGAAAACAAAACTTTGTTTGTAAAACATCTTTAAAAAGAATATGGAATGAATATATAAAGGAATAAATGGGCATTTGTTATTTGGTTTGTCTTCTCGGCGTCACACTATCGCAGTTTTCTCTTGTCGTCTCACCATTGCACCGTTCGAGGACTTTTCAGTCTAAATCGCAAATTCATTTTGCTCTTTACTTTCCATTTTTTATTAAATATCTTCTCTACATTCTTTTTAATATGGTTATATTATTGTGTAGATTCAAGAGTTCGGGTTATGAGGATACTGGACCTGTGAAAATATAGAGATGTTACCTACCCTATCCACGTTTTTGAGCTGTTCTAAAGTTTCAAATATTCTATAGAAATCAAAACCTTATATATCTACTCTACACATAGATTATTCACTCTTAAACTTCATACTAAAAAATCTTAACTAATTCATGACCTAGATGTATTAAAAAAAGATAAAAAATTGTCTCAAATATTTAGATGTATTATGTCTATTTTTTATATAAAAAAAACATTACAAAAAAGCAAGATATTCAAATGCAAAATAAAAAATGCGGATAAATCATCTAGTAAAGTTTCACAGATGATGGTTTAAGGAAATCCCAAACCCCTCTCTGGTGGCATAAATTAATAACCCTTCACAATATTCGATTGACATGGGCGTTGTATGTTGATGATCCGGAATATCTGAGGGTAAAGTATGCACTTGTATAGATGGACATGGACCGTCAAGATTAACTTCTACCGAACAAATCTTGGATTTGGAAAGCAAAATGAAATGTGGACGGGCACGAGCCAAATGTTTTTTGATGAACCTCTTGTCGTTGAAAAGGACATTCCATCGTTTGCAAACGGATCTGAATCGAGCGATAGATTTTGGTGGAATCAGAGAAATTATCTCTTCCTCCAATTCCCACGGGAGTTTTTCCTGTCGCAATATATCATTAAGTTTGGATCCAATGCATGTAAATCATACGAGTTTGTACCCGGTAATTGGAGTATGACTTCGCAATATTGTAGTGTATCTTTGAATGGAACTTTGTATTGGGTTGCTTTAAAGCACGTGTCATTAAAGCACTTTATCCAAAGCTTCGATTTTTCTACACAGAGTTTCAAACCCTATTGTATATTACCTGGTAAAAACGATCCATCTGATACTAGAGCCCTTGCGGTTTTTAAGGAAGATCGGTTTTCCATTTTAGAGCAAGACCATAACACAAGGAACATGGAGATCTGGGTGACAAAAGAGAAGATTAAATATGGGGATGGAGACGCGGTAGAATGGATCAAGTTTATGAATGTGTCAGTTCCTATATGGTCGAGCTTCATAGCCTCCGTTTATCCGCCAAGTTACTTCATCGACGAGAAAAGTTGCAGTCTCGTATTGTGTGGCCTTAATAAGGAGTTAGATACTTGCATCTATATTTCAAAGGGAGATACGTTTCATGAACTTGAAATAAATGTGTTGGTTGGGTATGAAACTCGTTGTCGTACCTACTTTCCCAGTTTGGTCCCAAATCCTACGAGGGTCAACGATGAACCGCAAGAGGTTGGGTCCCACTTTACACTCCCAAATGGAGTAGAAGCGCTCAATGGAGTTGGAGGCAACAAATGGGACGATAGCTTCTTCGACAATGAGAAGAAAATAAGCATAGGACGTAGTCATTTTGGCGTGGGCTTCCTCAAATTTGATTATTACAAGGATAACGTGGCTGTAGCCGGAGCTGCTCATGGGAATGCGACCCATATTCCTGACGACCTAAGGGTTCTTAGTTTATATTATTTTAAGGGACTTAAAGGTTCGCAAATTTTATTATATGGTTTTTGTTTTTGTTTTTGTTTTTTTTTGTATAGCTTCTGATTGCTGACGACCACTACATCGAAGCTGTCGAGGGGACATGTATTGAGAGCCACATTACCTCACTCACATTCCGGTTGCACAAGAGAAACACAATGCACCAGTATGGAGTCCAGTATGGGATGCCCTTTGTGCTCCGAGGAGGGAAACGCTCGAAGATCATCGGGTTTTACGGAAAAAAACTCTAATTTCCACCTCAGCGCTCGGAGTCCACATCTCCACCTCTCTAGATTTCTTATTTCCCTTCCCTTAAACCATCATATTTAATATTTTGTAATGTTTTTATTTTTAAATATATCCAAATATTTGAGACTTTGTTTTGTTTTTATGTTTATTATATGTCATGAATTAGTTAAAATTTAATAGCATGAAGTTTAAGAGTGAAAAATCTATGTGTAGAGTAGATATAATTAAGGTTTTGATATCTGTTAAGGTTTTTGATATTCGAGTAAGATCGTATATATGAAGAAAGAAAGTAATGGATTTAATCTTATGTTAGCGAGTAAAACTTATCTACCGTTCAAATTGTTAAATTCATTTTTTTATGTAGCTTTCTCATTATATGACACATATTTTTTTGTGTAATACTTTGTTTTCCAAAATTTTGGCCTATTAATTTTGTAATCTCTAATTGATATCAATGAAATTAGCTGTAAAAAAATAAGGTTTTGATATCTATAGAATTATATTTTTTAAATTAGACAAATTTCTCTATAAAATTAATAATTTATCGATAAATTAATACATGTATAAATTAATAAAATACGTTCGTCCCAACATGATTAATTTATAGAAGTTTTACTATACTTCGATCTTACTTATTTTGTGCATAACCTGGATACAAATGAATTTGTCTAGATGATCTTATTGTTGTCCCTTCAAATGGCCAAAGGTGTGAGAGGCAGCGAAGTGATACCACCAAACCAAGTTGACGTAGCATGCAAGTCAACTAGTAGTAGTAGTAAAACTATCTGTTTGAAAAGACGGGCCTCTGATTATACAAGGTGTGATGATCAATAGGAGTAGTATTCATGAATCTCTATTTCATTTACTCTAATTCCAAAACCTAGCATCTTACGGGAAGTCGGTTTTTACATACTCACAAAACTTAACTATGCTCAATTCATATCTTCATTAAAAAGTAGGCTAAAAATACTCTCACTAATAATTTGAATATCAATCTTTCAATTATAATTTGGTATAAAATCATGCATACCGTTATTGTGCCTTTAAATATTGCTGACGTGGATGTCATGTATGATACAATATGGATTACATGTCAGATTTCTGATGAAGGGGATACCACATATACAAAAAAAATTTTAATTTTAAGAACTGATATGCTCAAATTATCCCTTTAGAGATACTCTCTCAAATTAAAAGATCACGGTAGTACTTAGGGGTCAAATCCACAAGAACTCTCAGCTTTAGGATATATTGTTTCGTTTCAAATTCAGTTAAGCAAGTATAAATTAAATTAAACAGCAATGCAAATATGATTAAAATCGGTTTGTGATCAAATGGAAAAAGCATAACGAATATCAAATAATTGGTATGATCGAATTAAGAACAAGTTTCAGAACTCAAATCACTAATGTAAAGTAAACCAACTTTCGTTGCGAGAATCAACTATATTTAAAACCTAAGAAACCAAATTCCTTTGCGAATCCTAAATCCTAAACAAGCATTAAGGGTAGGTTCGATACGTTCACAAATTATCTAATCCAAATTCTTTTGCAATTATCTAATTTGATCACTTAGGTTCTATCATATTATAAACCATATTGTCGTGCCAATTTAACAACCTATGATCTAGATTCTAGGTGATCAATCCATAACTAGCTTTAAGAACAACCTAGGTGAAAAACTATCAAGTTTGAATCCTTACCAATCAATCAATAAATCATTCCATGAAATCTCTAATGAGAATCTCTAAACCTAACAAGAAATCTACTCACACATATCAATCAAAATCAAAGACATGGATAAAATATATATCATAGAAATCAAAATAGAGAAATAGAAACAAAGGTTCGAAATCTTCTCTTAAAGTATAACAAAGTAACAAGATCAGCCCCAAGCTCTCAATCTCTCCAAAACTCTTGTAGAACTTAAGGTAGATCAAAACAAAGTCTAAAACCCCTAACTATATGTCTAAACACGAGTTGGGTCTCTTTTGTAAATAGATGGAACTTCTGAAAAAAGTTACAAATCTCCAAATAATTAAATCTGTATTGGCTTCATAAAATTGGTTTGTGTCGACCGACACGAGGAGTTGTATCGCTCGACACACGTTGTACTCCAAAGATGATCCCGAGTATGTGTAAACCTGTATAAGACCTGATAGAGACTCGGAAGACACATAAAAGACTCGATTATATACATATACCATGGCTTAAAAACCGGTAAAAACCAATGATATATCAAAAATCTTCTATATTTTTTTTAGTTTCAAAAATTTATCAAGTTTTGTAGATTTACATATATATATATATATATACAAATAGGATAAATCTTCAATAAATTCTCTTAAACTCTTATATTCTCTCTATCAAATTCTCTTAAACCAAAGACACTTTAATCAAAATTGAAGAACGCTACTTAACCAAAAGTCTATGCAAATCCTGGAGTAAACCATTGAGTACTTTTTGTTATATGAAAACGGAACTTCTTAGACCAATTGATACTACTTGTGGCAAGATCGAAGACACCGCAATATGAATCACAAGTATATCCTGACCAAACGTCATCTTTAACGAAACAGATTGAACCACTCTTGATTCCATCACCAACATCTTGAACTGGTGTTCTTATGGTAACCCCATGACCAAATATGAGCATCTCATCATCTCCAATAGAATCCACTCTTTCCCATTTTCCACTCTCAAGATTCATCTTAAAGATGTAAAACAAATATTTTTGTTCATCCCTAGCATCTAATAAACTCAAGATGATCAAAACCTCTCCTGATTTCTGAATCGCTATTCTCCTTTTAAAAATGTGTTCCCATCCTTGCCTATTGTAGTGAAAAGGATGATCCATATATGGGTTATTTTTGATTTCTTCTTTAGGAAAATCTCCAGAGAAATCAATAATCTTGATGTGATCATCCGAAGTATAGAGATAAAGCTTACTCTTCTTATAAGCCAAATCCAAATAACCTAAATTTGTGCCTCCGGTTTCCCAATCCATATTCCAATTCCACCACGAATCATCTCCTTGCTTGTGTGTGAACAAGTAATGCTTATTGAAAATCCAAGCAACCATATAATCTCCTGTCTTCTCGTTTATCCACAGACCAGCTGATCTTTTGGGTCCGAAGATGTCTTCAAACACGCGATCCTTACGACAAGGCTCCACGAAGTGTCTCCACTCGCGGTGTCCTGACTCACTGCTTCTCTCGAATCTCACTTGCGCACCGCGAACTGGAGACTCCATTGATGGAAGATTGATTCTTCTGCACGTTACCAAGTTAAAAATATAGAAATCTAGACGAGAATCTACCATCAATAGCCAATTTCCTGAGCTAGCCATGAAATAGCTATTGTCAGAGAGTCCGATGTATTGTGTTGAGTAGATCTTGTCTTCAACCAGATCGAGCAACATGGGTGAATCATGTTTGTATATGATCCGCCATGGACATAAAGGCCGCTTTACACATGTTGTCCAAACGGAATACCAGTCTGAACAAACAACTTTTGCTCGGTAAAAATCAATAGAGCTTAAGCTTTCGATGATCCTTCGCAAAAGATCGGGAGAAAGCTTGGACCAATCTTGATTTTCAGACACTTTTCGACTCTCCTCTTCTCTCATCAAATCGTTCGGCGTATCCATGTCTGCACTTACCACTCTAATGGAACTAGGGTTTTGGTTTCAGGATTAATATAACCAAAGAAAACCTAATTAATACAATTTCAAAACTTTAAAATACCCCTATTCTATATACATATATATATATATCAAATAAATTAGTTTTAGGATAAATTATAGGGGATAATGGGTGACTTCTTTTTGGTTAAACTAGGAGTTGGCCCGCGCGTTGCGTAGGGCGAACATTAAAATTTGATTACATGCTAAATTATTTATTTGATGTTTGTAAGAATATATTTTCCAAATATTGAATCGGATATTTGGTTTGATATATAGTTATTTTGAACTGACTTAGAAGTGCACAATCATAGTTACTAATGAATGAAGTAATGTTATATTGTTATTTCTCTAGGAGCACAACACATTCTTTATACTGCGCATTCTTTTGTGCAATTTTTCGAGGTTATTTCTACTTATATTCAACAATAAGAAACAATAAATTTTGTCAAGGATAATAGATTAAGTTACTTACAATTGGCGGTACCTTAGTTCTAGAGAGCAAGTAATTGATATGTTCCTAACCTCAAAAAATACATTAAAAGCATACACCACCGATATTTTGTGTCTTTTTGTCAAGCTAACACATTAAAAGCATAATGTATTTCTCACAGAAATATAGGAAAATCCAAAGGTAATATATACATGCAGATTTCTTCACATAATAATGTATTTATATAGTGGCAGAATATATACATGTGTGATCCATGAATGTGATCCAAAAACAACCTTAGACATAATTGTCAATAAATTAATATTAGTAGCAATAGATCAAATTTTTAAAAATATTTAAAGTTATAGTTTCTACAACTTTTGTTACCAATCAGACTATTATACAGCCAAAATTTCTACAGTCAAAATTTCTACAACCAAAAGCTTAAAACGAAAGTCTAAAGTAACAGTGCTAACCAATCGGCCCCATAGTTAGTTTATGTTTTTCAAAGTTAATGAATATAAAAAGACGTCTTCGTAAGACGTTTAGATCTTAAGACCTTAATATAGTTATGAATTCGCTGTTTATCACTTAACTTTACATCTTTAATTAAAATTAAAATTATAAAGTGTAATTAAAAAAAAAATCAAACGTGTGGATTATGATTTAGAATGGTCTATTTTTTCACATCAAAGTTTCTCCACCAACAAAGAGTTTGATATGTACAATATGTATCCAAGAAAGAGGAGCTCATTAGTTAAGAAACCAAAACCCAAAAATCATTGGTAATTGGGAAAAAATACGAAGATGTATCATGACCCTCCAATCCACTCACGTTGGACACTTCACTATCTGTTTGAGATCCCACTGCAAATTAAAAACATCAGAAAATAAAATTAATAACCCAAAAGCCACAGATCTGAGACTTAAGCTATGGTTCCAAATTATAGATATAAGCTATGTTACTCACAGACACTTGAGGCATTTGTAACCTTCTAGTGGAATGGTTAGAAGTCGTGTTGACTTTTTAACTTATACTAACAAAAGAGTTAAAAACACAAATTAGACTTAACTGATTTTTTTTACCATATTAATCCAGTTAAAGGTTAACAAATAAAACCCCAACCCAAATGAAAATTTAGGTGGACAAAAAATATTAAATAAAACAGTTTAGGGTAAAGATTGATACATACAATTATGATCTGTCAATGGTCTTGGAGCACAATAAATTTGGTTTTGAGGCAGATTGCTTCGCCATGAATCCATGTAGTAATCATGTGTCCCAAAGATTCTTTGAAACTATACCAAAAAAATAAGTGAATCACCGTTGATATGAGCAGTACCTAAAATTTCATGGGCGAATAAAAAAACAGAAACTTCAAAGCAGATAAATCCATAGAACTCACTTATAAACTTCCCACTCATACCGTGGCCCAGAGGTCTATCCTTTGCTGCTTTTATGCTCAAATTTCAAAGCCACATGCAGACACATCAAAATCACAAACAGACCATTGGAAATGAAAAGTAAAAGCTAGTAAATTTGAAAACACAAACAACATACCTCCATAGCTCCAAGACCAAATCTAGCATTATAGGAGTGTTCGTACCATCTTTGGATTGTCTAAAACCTCCCTTTGCCTAGTCAAAGACACAACACACAGAAAAATAACCCAAACCCAATTATTAAGTTCAAACCTTTTTAGGAACCGGAGGACCATTTCCTTCATCATCAGACACTGGTGCTGCTTGACCACAAGCACTATGCAATTCAAACATTTACTTATCTTGCTCCCATAATCACTTCTTCCTCTTCTACTATAGTATTCACCAAAGACATCCTCTTGACCTCTTTTTGACTTTGATCCTTCGCCACAACTCTCTTAGAATGTTTCCTGAGTCATGACCCGCAAAGTTCCAATATATATGCTGAGGTAAGCTGATGGGAGTATCCCTGTTCTGAGGAGAAGCTTCCATGTCGAGTCTTATCGTCGTGCTGAGGTGAGAGTGTATGTTGCCGTGACAGAAACTGGACCAGGAAAACCTGTGGAGGGGACATAAAACATTATATAGCTAGCTAATCGAATCACATAGATATCATAATGAAAGAAAAGGGATATTTTAGGACCTTCTTCTCCATCGGCCCTATGATACTTGAAAGTGATGAAAGGTTTTTCACCGTCTCTCTTATGCTCTGCAACTTCCAATATCTTCTTATCAAAATCCTTCTTACCACCTGTACAGACTTAATATGTATGGTTATATATAACTGGAGGCTATTAGGAGGCTTGTTGATAGACAGTGTAGTTAACTCCATTGATACTAAAGTTTCCCTCTTTGATCCGATTTGCCACACACCAACTGTGCATCCGAAGTATGATGGAAGCCCTTTCTGTAACAATCATATTATATATATACCAGATTCATACACAAATGCATTGCCACTGTTACAAAATCCATGATATATTTTGATTCCATGAATTAATAATGCAAGACTGAGCTGGAAATCGAACCAAGACTGTGTTGTTGAGCATATGGTTAAACACAACTGCTTAGAAGGTCCATCATATTTAATCTTGAAAAGGCATTCAATTGATACTTGAAGCAACTGCTCACAAACTATGTATAGAATGCAACAGACATTTACAATCAGCCTCGTAAAGAACCACAACTCACATCATTAGAAAAACACTCCTCATAGATAATTTTACTACATTGATTGCCGATACTACACCTTGTGAGTCTTGACCATGTTTTCTTTCCATTCCTCTGGTTTTTCCTTATTGTCCTTCCTCGTCACTCAACCTTAAATCTGTAATAAATCTCCTAAAAAACATCTCGCGATTAGAAACAAAGGAACATGGGGAAAGGCACAAAGATTTAAACAGACGTTTATTCTTTCTAGATCCAATATAAATTACCGGCTGTGTCGACGATCGTTTCCAGTCCTGCTTCTTGGCAAATCTGATTACTGAGTATTAGGGAAAAGATGAAATTATATGAGAAAGGCAAGCGGAAGAAACAGACTATTTTTTATTGTTAAATTGTAAATCTGATCTTAAATCAAGAAACCAATGCCTACATCTCTTAAAATATGTTTTTCTATGGGAATGTAATTTGAAGAGCTAAAGAAGACATACCGACAACAGGAAGAAAAAAGAGAAAACGATTGAGGTTTTTTTTTTTGTTTTTTCACTTTACAGACGTTTTAGTTTATTTTTTTCTGAGAGATAATTTAACTTAGTTTACATGCTAATGTGGCAGGTTTAGAAAGAGTCTTAAAAAGTTGATGTGGACACATGGAGAGGCCCCAAAATCCTTCTTTTATATATAAGAGATCCTATATATTAATGGGGATATTCTTTTAAATAAAACCTTTATTTTGATGTAATATTTCCTATAATTTAATGAAGCGTCTTTTTGGAAATCTTACTTATATGATCATGTATGTCTCACGTTACAATTGTTCATGTGAATCTAAAATAAACAAAGTAAAACCACAAGATATAATCGATTGAGGGCACCCATATATATTCAAACCAAAACATTATTAAACTAAAAACAATACGAATAAAACTTGAGGAAAACTATTCGTCTTTCTTTCATTTACTTGAATGAAAAGTAACTGAAGTCTTGACTGACTTATCTTGGATTTAATCCTAAATATATAACATCAATGAAAAATGCCAACTTATTCCTTACATATTGTTATATCTTTCGACACTCATTACTTACTAATAAACTCTGCAAGTTTCTTCACAACTTGATGAGCATTATCAGTATTAGGATCCTTCAAATGAAAAGCATGTCCTTCATCTTTAGTCTCCATTAACTCAACTTCACCATCCCATTCACTCTTCTTCAGCTTCGCCGCGTAACCCCAACCTTGTCTCACAAACAGATCATCTCCAGCTACCATTACCAAACCACCCCCCCCCCCCCCCCCCAACCTAATCCGGATAGATCCGAATCATCGGATCCAACCACATTAAGCCATGGATCATCAACTCCATCTTTACTATTCGGACTCGCAGTTCTCCAACTTCCTTCAACACCTTGCGTCCTCGCCACGTCTCTTGTTTCCAATTCATCAATCGGAGTCTTCCCCCAAAAACATGGATGAATCAAGATAATCCCAGAGATTACAGATTTTTCAAGATTCTCTCTTTTTGCTCGTATTGTAAGATGATGAGCTATGTTTCCACCGGCACTATCTCCGGCGAGGTAAAGTTTTCCGAAGTCTCCACGTTTGTTTATCCAATCTTCCTGTCCGGATCCATCGGTATTGTGATCCTCGATTTTTTCCGGTTTGATTCAACTTTCTAAAAATAATGTTTGTAATCTTCTTTTGGAGATATATTTAGGCAAAAAAAATAAAAATGGTTTTACTAACTTTACAATAGGTTTGCCTGATGAGTGTATAAAATTAAATCTATTTTGGTATAAATGTTAATTTAGTTTTGGTTAGATTTGAGGTTTGTTTGGCACAAAAGTAAAATGTTAGCAATCAGATTTTTAAAATATTTTAATTTGATATCGGTTTGATTGAAGCGAGATGAGTTGAGATATGTAATGAAAGTAACGTTGGGTCTTATCTATCTATATCTATGTGTGATGCAAATGGTTGGACTCTAATCCTGCTAAGTCATATGGATGCGACTTGTGAGAAACCAATTTCCTCATATGGAAAACATGTTCATTGTTAAGGTTAGAGAGATTTAATTTGATTTAATCATAGCCATCTAAATATGTAAACTATTTATGGACGATTGAGAGCGAATGATCTAATCAATTCTGGTTTTCTTTCACACAATTGCTTCCTAAGTTTCTGCTCCAATATAACAGTTTAATTCCCTCATGTAGTCACGTGTATTTTAGCAATTAACTAAATCACTAGACTGTGTGACCAAAAAATAAAAATAAATAAATAAATACAAACTAAATCACCTAGACCATGCGAAATTAAAGATCTGATTATATGATGATGGTGTCAAAACTCAATTAATAAATCTATATTAACACTTGCAATTAAGTTGACTGTAATTGATTGTAACACAACCTCTCACGTAGTATAAGAAAAGTTGCATACAAATGTAACAAATATATAATACCACCATAATAATCTCCACAAAGGCTGGCACTGGACTCCAGTTAATGATTAAATATTGTTAATAAAAAATGATTAAATATTGGTTTGTTTAAATATTTAGTAATTTCATATATCATGTATTGATGTATATATATATATATATTATTTAAATATTTATACTTGCAATCAACAATTTTTTTTCCAAACTCAAATTTAATCACGTTATTGATCATAATAGCGTGTTCACAAGAAATTTCAGGTAAATGTTTGCTGATTATCTAATCATACTTAGATAGTATAAAGCACTTAATATCCATTTATATTGTTGATCTAGATTATTAATATTTTTAAAATTTTAAATCATTACTACAACACCAAAACAAAATCTGTACAATCAACTAAAATTTATTATTCTTTAAAATATACAATCCACCGGAATATCTCTTCATAATGTCGTATTTGGTAAATTACTTACACTTTTTTTTAACATTTTGATATTAATCTTTGATTTCAGTATATTTAAATTTTGGTTTTCAGGCAGATGGAAATGACAGATAGAAACTAGCGATAAGCGACTTTTAGTTATGATATTCTGCTGGGTTTGGAACAATCCTGAACCCGCTAACATCATGCTAATCTCGGGAGATGGTGGGTTTTCTGATGCTCTTAAAGAGCTGAATAGTAGAACACCAATATCCTCTAAGAAACTTTAATTATGTTTTTTTCTTTTTGGATATTTTATTTTTTTCATCATCTTTAGAAATTTGTCTAAATTTTTTTTATCTTATTTCATATTTAATGGTAAAAGACGCTAATTGATGTTAATCTATTAGTCTTTACAATAACTCTAATAAGATTGATGTTAATCTGTCTGATTTGATTACAATCTGATTGGATGTATAAGTTGCAGAAAGACGTATAGGTGCATCTGTTGGATAGAAAAAAAAAATAGGCGATATGGAGTGGTTCCAAAATCACCAATACTAAATACCAAAATCATTAACAAGCAAATTCACAACAGGTTATCCTCGATTTGTAACGTCGGTGATCAGCAATACAAAAAAAGGGGCATAACTCTGGTTTGTTACAAGATAAAACACTTTTCATGATGTTGTAATTTTCAAATTTTCGAAAAAGTAACACTCTATTGTACAAAAGTTTTTTGGATTGAATAAATTTTACATCCAATTCAAAAAAGAAAAATTAAAGAATCTTCATCATCAGGTAAACTAAAAATCATCATTACTCTAATATATGTTATTGGATTCATCATACTCTCTTAGTTTGGTACATTGAACAAAGTCATTTTAATATGACGATTCACTATATATGGAATTGATACTATCCATTATTATAGTGTACTGTAGCCATTGTGTAGATAGCATATTTGGCTACTCGACATGTAATAAAAAAGAACTACTAAATTATTAAGCATATTAATCATATATATTTACAATCGTTTTTTTGTCACACAAATTCTTCCTTCATAACTAAACGATTACATGATCGAGCATAAATGAAGCATAGAGACAAACTACTTAAAAGCCCGGAAAACAATGATCTAGAGTCATTCTAATTAAAATGTACATCTAAATTATTTACATTTACGGAAAGGGACAACAAACTACTTATACATGTTTGTCACTATTGAGTTTTTTACTTTCTATGTCCAGAAGAAGCCATGAGAACTGCAACAGCTGAAATAAACATAAACAACATACTAAAGAGAAGTAAATAAGTTTTTCTCGACGATCTTCTGTATTCTCCAAACAAAACCACTCCCCAAAATGTACTCACAAGAGGAAGCGCCTGAAACACAAATAATGCAAACCATATTGATTCAGAAATCAGAACCATTTATTAAGATTTGAGTCTTGAATTTTTCAAAAATATTTTGGAAAAAATGTGATTTTCTAAACCTGAACAGAATCAGCAGCAGCGTATCCCGCGGCTTGACCGCCCATAAACTGAAGACCGTTTCCAAAACCGCAAAGAAAACCCGCCAAGAAGGCCCATCTACGGCCATTCCAGTCATTTAAGTAAGCTTTAAAAGATGATTTTGGGAGACCAAGAACAGGATAATAGAGTAATCCAATGTTGAGGATCAATGCAATGATAAAGCAAGAAACAGAGAAGTAGAAAAATGCTGTGTAAACGACTAGCTTTGGAACCCCTTGTTTCAATCTATTCCATTGATCGTTTGTGGCTAAGTTAAACGCTGGAGAAAAGAGAGAGAAGCAAAGACCTGCGAAGAAAGTTATCCCTAGTCCGATTATTTTCTTTTTCCCAAACACCTACAATTTTAAAAATAACAAATTTATCAACTATACGAAGTAAATGAAATCAAAAGAAATCATTACATTTAACTAAATTTTCTACCTTTATGGCTCTTTTGTTCTCAAGCTCTATAAGAAAACTTGCTGTCCCTTCTTTAGGTTTCGCCAATGTTCCATTAGTAACATTAGTCTCTAGGTCTTTTGATGAATTTCTCTCTATTTCAGTAAATGGAGCTGAAGCTCTAGAGAGACAAAATTGGTATATCAGTAACAAAACAGATTGCTTATGACAATAAAGTAAGAGATTGAATCTTGATTACTCTTGCTTAGCCATTTCAAAATCCCTTAGCTTGGCCTTGTTATCGTCCGCATTGGATCTATGAACTGCTGAACCAAGAAAAACTGCGATCAAGAAGCAAGCTACACCGGGGAAAAGGATCTCGGCTTTATTGA
This sequence comes from Cardamine occulta, assembly GCA_028015245.1. Classification (NCBI taxonomy): domain Eukaryota; kingdom Viridiplantae; phylum Streptophyta; class Magnoliopsida; order Brassicales; family Brassicaceae; genus Cardamine; species Cardamine occulta. The sequence continues at coordinate 4,809,652 of CM051379.1, read as the reverse complement.
TCTTGTCATCCAAGAAATAGTTCAAAGTTGAGCCTGAAATTTAGAAAACAAGAATTATAAAGTAGCAACTTCTAAAACCAAAAGTATGAGTATATATAACTCCATGATATAAACCTATGACTACAGTGATGCTTGATGTAATGACTTCTGTTACTGATAAGCCTACTAAAGCCCAAGCATATTGAGTTGCTAGATTCCCGAAGCTAAGCACGATCCCGCCCGCCATTGCAAACATAACAGATGGCCAATTATCCTACAAAAGAAGTGATTTACTTCAACAAGAAAATATAATCCTCTCTTTACATATATCTCCAAAAAGTGGTTTATTGTATATACTTGAGCAAGCTGAGAGATGAAGTTCGGGCTATCGGGTTTTGTAGACCCGATTTGACCAAAAGTGAAAGCTATAATAATGGCAGCCAACAAATTAGTGATGGAGTAATCAAGATAAGTGTGTTGAGGAAGACGTCCACGTCTCTCTAAAAGTGTTAGAATTGCTGGCCATGTCCCTAGAGATAGTAAAGCTAAAAGCATACAAGCTATGGCTCCTCCTTTGCTCTCTACTAGATACATATTTTCCGGCCAAAAAAAAAAAACTCAAAACGGATCAGCCCTGCAAGCAAAAAATGTTGGTTAAGTCAAAAGATGCTTGAAGAAATTGCATAATTATCTAACCCTTAAAATCAGATTAAGAAACTACATAAAAACATCAATCATTGTTCCAATGATTCTTGATTCTCTTGGTGATGAAATCTGAATCCTCTGTTTTCAGTTGTCAATTTAAAAATTTGGAATTTTTACTGTCATCAAAACTAGATATTTTGTCTCCGAAGATATATATATATATATGCTCATAAACTATTCATGACAAGAAAATTTGAGATTTTTAAGATAATTAGAATCAAATAATAAAAAAATGGGTAAAATAAAAAAAGACACTACCTTTTTGCTAGGTTCTTGTAAGAACAGAGGATAATATCACTTCTGCAAATAAACTTCAAGAGAGTTTCAACCACATGAACGAAAGTGTTTTAGATCTTTTGTTCAGAGAATCTGGGGATACTGAACATTGACTCAGTTTTATGGAAATTTAATTTCAATTTTAGAAAAGAATCAATTGAATAATTACAAAATATTTCAGTCTTTGGATACTTTTGACTTTTCCAATATTTGTACTTACTAAAGAGAAATTAATTCTGTAAAACGACAACTAGCGAACTTTTTTGACTTTCATCTAAAAATTCGTCAAAGTAAAGACAGTAGACATATGAATATGATAGATTTATTAGCTATTTCTAAAATGTTTTTAAACAATAAAAACATTCTATTATTGTTAAGCTCAATATGCATGTTCAAGCGTATAACAGAACTAAGAGAACTTCATCATTGCCGGTGACCGGAAGATGCCATAAGAATCGCCACGGCCGCCACAAACATGACCAACATGCTAACCAAAAGCACATAAGTTCTCTTCGACGATCTCCTATATTCCCCAAACAAAATTATACCCCAAAATGTGCTCACAAGAGGAAGTGCCTAAACCAAAAACAGAGCTTACATATATACTCTCATATCAAAACACAAACTTGAGAGATCAATAAATTTGAAGAAAACAAAAACTAACCTGAACCGAATCTGCAGCCGCGTATCCAGCGGCTTGACCTCCCATAAACTGCAAACCATTACCAAACCCACACAAGAATCCAGCAAAAACAGCCCAACCTCTACCTTTAGAATCATTTACATACTTCTTAAGTGATGATCTCGCTAAGCCTACCATAGGCCGGTAAAGAAAGATTAGGTTTAGAATCAAAGCCACGAGAAAACCCGCAATCGAGAAGTAGAAAAATGCGGTGTAGACAACAAGCTTAGGTACTCCTTTTGGTAATGTACTCCATTGATCATTTGTTGCCAAATTGAAAGCAGGAGAGAATAAAGAAAGGCAGATTCCCGCGAAGAGCGTTATGAATATTCCGATCATTATGCTCTTCCCAAAGACCTGCGAATGATGAGGCTTTAAAGACCAAGTAGTAGTTATATACTCTCCTTTTGGTATGTAATCTTTGTAAAAAAAGTTTCGAACTTTGAGTTCGGGGTTTTGGGTGGTTTTTATTCTCTTTGGTCATTGTAATTGAACCTTGATTGCCCTTTTGTTCTCTAGCTCTACAAAGAATCCTGCATCCCTGCTTTCTCTTTTCCCGCTTGTTTCTCTTGAGATTCAACATCATTTTTCTCTGTTCATGGAGAGAACAAACAAAAGAAAACATCATAACTTTGATAAATTTTGATTGAAAATTTCACTTTTTTGCTTTGTATATATCTTCACACGAATGACAAAGCAATATATAGGTTTTAACTTTTTCAGGATTGTCTTCACCATTTCTAGTATAAGAATACAAATCTCTGAAAAAGATCAAATTTTTGTTATAAACAACAAGTGTTTGAAACAGGGAGGAGCAATGGCAAAAGAAGAGAGCAACATCGTACTTTTTCTCAGCTTTAGGCTCGCTAGGTAAAGACTTGAGTTTGGCTTTGACATCAGCTGCATTAGAAGCGTGAACCGCAGCGCCGAGGAAAACAGCGATCAAGAAGCAACCTACGCCGGGGAAAAGGATCTCAGCTTTGTTTATCTTGTCGTCCAAGAAATAATTCAACGTTGTACCTAAAAAACTCACCGTGGCACACAAGAAACCAAAAAAACATAAAGTGATTAGTTCATCATAAAACAAAATACTTACAGATTTTAAGTTTCTATTGTTTGTTTACTTTTTTAACTGAACCCATAACTTTAAGTACGTTAACCAAAATTATTTCAAAACTGTAAATGTAAACACCAAATACAATAAGTAAATATATATCTTGTTTTGTTTGTATTTGGTGTATCAATTTTTGGAAAAAAGTATTTTATGAAGAACAATGTCAAAAACAAAAACATTCTACCGATTTTAGACCCGAAAATATAAACCACTACATACGTATCTTTTTTTTTTTTTCAATACGTATCTTGGTTAACTCAAAATGTTTAATACTCCAAGAAAATTTCACATGTTGTGTTGGATGCATACCAATGACGACGGTGATACTTGCGGCTACAACTTCGGTAACCGATAAACCAACAAACGCCAACGCGTATTGAGTCGCTAAATTCCCAACGGTTAGAAGCATGCCGCCGGAGACTGCAAGCAATACAGAGGGCCAATTATCCTGTAAAATTCTTAGGATTACCAATCAAAGTCATATATAAAAGGAAATCTCAAGAACAAGAACAAGAAAGGACCAAAACCTGATGGAGCTGAGTGGTGAAATCAGGTGTTCGAACCGTACTTTTACCAATCTCACCGAGCGAAAACGCGATCACGATTGCGGCTAATAGATTAGCTGTAGCGAAATCAAGAAAAGTGTGTTGAGGAAGACGACCTCTTCTCTCCAATAGAGTCAAAATCGCTGGCCAACTTCCCAAACAACATAATGAAAGTATCATACATCCTATAGCTCCTGCTTTGCTCTCAACCACATACATCTTCTTCTTCTTCTTCTTAAGCTTCTTTAACACAAAGACACTTTGATTTCTTGTGATAATTATGGGATTTGCCTCTTACTTCCTGTCCGGTTTGTCTTAACCGTATCTTCTCTGTTTCTGCATGTGTATTGGTGATGGTTTTGTGGAGAAGGTTACATGTGTATATCATAAGATATGTCAATATAGGAGTTCAAGACACATTGATTTCAGCCTAATAAGGCCAAAAAAGGCTCAGATATGTTTGGACTTTGAATCTCACTTTGACAAGGGATCATCACATGTTACTAAAACAGAGAATATTTTGTCATTTTTTATGCGAATTAGATTTTAGTCCCAATGAGATTCATTTTCAGAAAAAAAAAACATAATGTTTTATTAGAAGATTGGGTTACAGTAAAATGATCATCACATGTTACTAAAACAGAGAATATTTTGTCATTTTTTATGCGAATTAGATTTTAGTCCCAATGAGATTCATTTTCAGAAAAAAAAAAACATAATGTTTTATTAGAAGATTGGGTTACAGTAAAATGATAGCGACAAGAGAAGCTACCAAAATTTCACTAAGTTATGCAAAAAAAAAAGAAAGTTTTGTTTTGAGAGGATTGAAACAACTGTTCTATGAATCAGTGGCCATTTCCAAGTTTCCATTATCAGATTTGTCCTTTGTTGGATGATTTAGGAAGTTCCCAAGAAGCCTTTGATCCAACACCATGTTAGGTACCTAAACAGTAAAGATGTATACTACTTCAGAACAGAAGAAACAGAAACAGAAATGATAAATAAGAAATGAGAAATGAGTAAAACCTTGTCCCCGAAGAACATTTTGGTGTTACGAGCAATGGCATCGATGAATTTGAGTTCGAGAAATTCAGGAGTGAGCTTCAACTTGTTTGCTTCAGCTTCTCTCAGAACACTAGGGGTATTGATTAGAGTAAAAGTAAACATTAGACCCGTTTATGCAGTATATAATCTTTATTTGCTTATTTCAGAAGGGAAATAAATGAGAATGGAGACTGGCTATTACCGGTAATAATCTGCATCGGCGAGACTCTTTTGACGATCCAGATACATCTGATTTTCGATATCAGCTTCTCTCCGTGAACTGTCTTTCTCTGTCAGCTTCTGTTGCATATGAATCATGCTTACATTGGCATTCTTCTCTGCTTCACTAATGGCCATTATTTTCTTTGTCTCTGCCTCTTTCTCAGCTACTCTTTGTTTCTCAATAGCAATCAAGACCTTCAAAATCATTAATTCCAATTGTGTAAACAATCTTGAACCGTTCTGTTATCTGTATTGCTAATCTGACTCCTACTTCTTTAACATGATTTAAGAACTGAAGATATGAGGTGTACCTTAGTGCGTTCTTCTTCCATTTGCTCAAAGTTTCGCCTAACACTCTCTGGAATTTTCGGTTTTGTGACACGCACACTAATGATCTCAATTCCTGGAGCATAGCGTGTACAATCAGCCTGAAGAGCCTCTTTCATTCGTTCGTCAATCTGAAACCCATTTGTGAATAAATTAGCAAAAATAATTGTATATCATGGACACAATGTAGAAAATATCCAAAGTCAGCTTTAGTCACTGCTATGAACCAGTCAATAACATGAGCATTATATTCGCACTGAATGTTAAACTGCAATAAGCTTCCAAACCATTAAGATCAATGTTTATCTGTTACCATTAAGATTACGCTTTCCCAATATAGTAAAGTACAATACCTGGTCAAAGATGTCAATGTAGACTTGCTGAAGTGAATGAGAGCTGCAGAACTGGTTGATCTCATGGTGAATCTTGTCATATATCCATGTGTTATCATAGTTCACACCATAGTTAAGCAAGGTGTCATAGACATAATCCTTACGCAGTCGATTAACAACCTAGAAAGATTTTTATTCTGGTTAATACATGTAATTAGGATCAACAAATTTTAAACATAACAGAGGTAAAAATGTTTAGTCTTACTTCTATCTTCTCAAAGGTAATCATGACACCTCCTTTGGTACCACATGGTATATCCTTCACCTAAAGCACATAAACTTAATTAGCAAAATAAAAAAATTACAATCTAAACACATCCAAGCTTTTTATGGTATAAAACTCACTTGATCTGTTTGTAGAGTAACTTGAACAGGCTCATAGTTGGTTATGAAAGGCAGCTTCAGATGAAAACCTTAAGCAACAAAGTTTACTTCAATTAAGAAAAGAACCAAAAGCCGCAATAAAACTATGAAAAGAGATAATGATAATCATAATACCTGGCTCTGTGATTATGTTTAAAAGTGCACCACCTCTCCAATATGCTCCAACATGACCTTCAGGAACTTGATGCACCAAAGATGAGGGGAACATAACCTAAAGATAATCAATGAAACCAAAAGCCAATTTTTTTTAATTCTTTGTCTCTCAAATAGGTTCCAAAAACAGTGTGTTTGTTACCTTACACTACACATAAACATAAAGACTGGAACAAACGAACCAATCTAAAATCTAAAAAACGAAACAAGGTCGAGAAGAATACAAAGTCATCGACTTTAAGTCAACTTCAGATACAAAGCGCATACATTTCGAATAGGGTTGAATCAGAATCGAAAGATGAAACATTTAAGAGAACTGATTCAATGATTCGTGTGTAAACAGTAAACACTATCGAAATCTAAACACAGATCAAACGAGAAAATAAAAAAAATACCAAAGCGGCGATTGCAGCGAAAACACCGAAAGCAATGAAAATCGAAGTTACATCGCCGCCGGGTTCTCCAACCGGTGGTGCCCATGGAGTTTCAGTTCTCCGTTGTTGAGCATCCATGGCGAATTTTGCTTAACCGGGAAAGTTGAGTTTTTTTTTTTGTTTGTCCAGTGAAATTGGAAAACTTGGAAAGGGGTTTTTCAATGATGATTATTACCTCTGGGGTTTCTATAAGGTGCGGGAGGAAAGATCTTAAGTTTGTGTGTGTATGTTATTGAACCGTTGAATAGAGAAGAATCAACGGGTCTGGTTTTTTAATTAGGAAAAACTTAGGAAAGTTAACTAGTAAATTCCATATTAGTTCACTTGTAAAGTCTTTAATTAGGAAAATGCTTATAGCCAAGGATTAGAAGTCGCTAATTAGGAAAAAAAATCTAAGATTTTTGTTTTTGCACACTATTTTAGTTAAAAGTTAAAAATATTTTCAAACTTATTTGTTTCCAAATTACAATAAGATTTTTCCATTTTTAATGAAAACTTTCGATAGTAATTGTATGTTCCACATACTTTAAAACTAGATTAACCTAAACTAAGAACCTAACCACTAATTTTGATGCTCACGCTTGTCTAGAGTACTCTATAGTTGATACGACTAGAATTTGATTCATGTGTATACAGTATATACTAGGGATTTTTACGAAATATGCCATAGACCCATTAAGAATTTGAGCAAATGTCTTTTCTTAGGAGGCTTTCAAATACTGTATACCTTTTTTCTATGGCATTGGGTTTAGTGATTTGACCAAACTATCTTTCATATTTTCTATGTGTATGAAGAGTTGTACACAAGATTTGATAATGTGGAAATAACAATTCGACTGATATAGCTTATGAGACATATAGATGGAGAAAGAAGGAGAGAGGAAGAGGGAAAGAAGAAGAAATGAGGACAAGGAAATTATTTCAATTATACGAAAAGAGTATGAAAATAGTATGTTTGAAAGGAATATCGAGAAAGAGTATTCTTAAAAAAAAAAAAAAAAAGTCATTGTTAGAGCATTGCTCGTAATATTCCTTATGTATTATGTCTCCATAGAAAGATGGCATGATATATAGAAAACCCACATGTATTCTGCAAACACTTGAATTATATAAAAAATTATTTGATAAATTTGTAGATGTATCATATCTACGTGGAAAAATAACGTAAAGTAGTCCAAAATAATAAAATTCCCACTCTTGCTCATTTTCGATTAGTCGAGACCCATACCACTATGGTCAAAATCAGGCCCCGACCAAATCCCTTTACCTAAATACGAATTTAGAAATTTTCAATCTATTTTTAGCAACATCCACTAGCAAAATGGTATAAGAACATCTTCATTGCAAATCTCTTACCAAGTCTCTCATAAATCATAAATAAATAAATATTAATAAAATATTGTAGATTTTTTGAAAAGTCTGATAACCCATGAAAAACTCATCTATGGGTTTTCACACTTTTTGATGAATCCACAATCTTTTATTAATATTTATTAATTTATAATTTATAATAGACTTTTAGAGAGATTTTTTGGGTTATTCTAGCAATCTCCTCTAATTTTGTAGGTGTTCTCTTTACTCTACATTAAAACATTTAAAAGAAAGATTCCATCATCACCTCTTTACTCTTACATACATGAAATAAAATAGCCTAAACATCAAAGAACTTGCATTCACACGTGGCAGAATCTCATCCGTACATTATAAATGTCAGCCCCACTTTCTAATAACTCGCAGCCTTAGCCTTTTATAGAAACGCAATGACGGAGAAACCAAGTGTGAGAGTGATTGAAATGAACAAACTCGAAACACCATTATTGCCTGAAGGATCAAAAACTCCGGTCGGACCAAACCCAGGAGGTCCTGGAAATGTCTGTGTTCCTGAAGAAGTTGTTCCTGCACTTCTGTAAAGACAAAAAAAACAGGTAAAAAAGCACCAAACTTCTAAGTCACGTTATGTAAAATGAAAGACAAGTTCAACCAAACAATCTTTTTACAAAATCCTGGAAAAAAAAAGTTAAAAGAAAAAGTAGAAATGGCATTTATGATTTTTATTTTTCAATTTCAGCTGTACGTTGAGAAATGAGAATGGTTGGTGGCTTGGTGCTATGTGAAAAGAACCAAGAACTAAAAATGCAAATAAATTTTATCTTTATCTTTTTTTAGAAGTTTTTGGTAAAAAGAATTTATGAGTTTTAATGGAAATTAATATTCAGTAAACATACCCAGGACTTGAAGGATAGGTGCAACCAGTAACCACAGCTGAAAAAAAAAACAGAGGAAATCATCAAAAATATTGCAGATTTAACTTCAAAAAACCAGCAAATTTAGATTTTATAGATATGGGGTTTTTAGGATGAGTTTACTTGAAGGAGGATTTGGGCTGGTAGTAGCAGTTCCTGAGAAATCACAGCTTCCGGAGATTTGACCAGATCGTTGGAAATAAGTATTAACTGCCCAATCACAATGGCTTTTGACTGTGTTGGGTTGGTAACAAGGACCTTTGTCATGAATTGGTGTACAATCTTTTAAAACTCCACATGCATAGTCTATTGATGTTTGAAGATCTTTCTCTCCAATACCATCTCTGCATAGACAATAAGTTGCAACTAGAAACAGACAAAGAGAGATAGATTTGGTTTTACTTTTAGCTGAAATCTTCAAGAACACTTAATGTTTGAATTTAAAAAAAAAAAAAAGGAGTTCCTTCTGAGAAACCCATTACACTTAGAGAATATATGTGGCTAAAATCATAGAAAGCTTACTTGAATTGGTGGTTAAGGCCAAGAGAAACAAGAGACCAAGAAGCAATCTCATGATGATTTCTATAAAGAATGGACCAAAGCAAGTTTTTCTTGAACCAAAAGCTAAAACACAATCCAAGAAAAAGAAGGAGAAAGATGAGATAGGACGAGAGATCTTCGGATAGAGAAAGATGAGTTTATTAATAAAAGTGATTGATAAGACCATACCAGCTCTCTAGTTCCGAGGTTTAACCACAGACAAGAATCTGAAATTTCAGTGTCCAGACTCTAAAAATGTATATGTATATATATGGTACATGGTAAATTTCGTTTGGTACGATTTAAATATTCTTTAGTCCAAATAATAGCAGCAAGTAGCAACCAACTAATCGTGATTTGAACGTGAGTCCATCATGGAAATAAAATCATTTTGGAAAAATAGAGAATATAGTGTTTTCTTGAATGTTTATCAGAATGTACGATGGAAAAAGAAAGTTGGAAATTGACAAATTTTAGAAAAATTTGCATTATCTATGTGAGTTAATGCTGACTTGGCCCTCTAGTCCTCTATGGACTATGGTTGGTGCACGATATATTCGAAGTATGGTAGTTAAATATATTTTTGTATCATAATTATTACTTATTTCGTATGTAGTGGATATATGTTATTTTATACCTAAAACGGTAACTATTAACCCATGTGTCAGGTCAGAACTCAAAACTTAACCCAACATTGGTTTTGATGGTTTTCTGCAGATTATGTTGTCTTGGTATAATCGTCGTTAACTTGTTATACTTTGCAACGTTTAATTTTTAATTTCTTATGCTAATTATTTTTGTTGGTTTCATTATGAAATATTTAAAGTTCTTGTAACTTTTTTAGTCACATTTTAGCATATTATAACTTGTACACAGTTTTATTTTTTCAAATTTACATGTTATATAGTAACAAATAAGTCCAAAATTTTATTAAAAGAACTGAATTGTTTGAGTCAAATAACGTGTTGACTAATCAAATGACAAACTTTTCCAAATTATCAAGGGTCTTTTCGTCAATTTTGAAACAAATATTTCATTAAAGAAATCCATTTTTATGAAAAAAATTTCAAGAGATATGAAATGTCAAAATTTCTTTTGTAAGCTGAATTAGCCACCGATATTGAATGAGAATATTCTCGTTTTGTAGTCTCAAACTGTATAGTAGGAAAATATGGCGAATATGACTCTTGAGTTTCAATTTCTTTGTGTCCCTTTTCCACGAAATAAATTTTATATGCATAATTAGTTTATACTCATTGAAAAAAAATAATGACTCTTGAGTGTCATTAACTGTGGTTGTTCGTTTTAAATGACTCTAGCCACCCAAAACATGTAAGACGGTGTAACCAACCAATTTTTTTTTTTCATAATTATTGTCTAATATCTCATCAACTATCTTTTGTTGTGGGTTGCAAAGTGTAAAATAATTAATTATTAAAAATAGATACAAGTAAAGGTCGTGTTTAAACTTTTTTTTATGTAATGAAAAATAAAAGAATATCGCTGACTTTTAGAGCATAATTAAAAGGACCACTCCATATCTAGTCTGTTCATATATAAAATCATGATTAATGGGAGGTTCTAGAGAAATTTATAGGAGGAATTTTTAGGATTAAAAAATTATAAATTTTATTAGTAAACGTATTTTAAAAATTTCTTCTTAAAAACTGGTACTTAAATAAAAAAATTTTAAATAAGTTTCTTAATTTTAAAAATTTCTCCATTTTGATTTACATAAAATTTATAATAAAATATTAATAAAAACTCTTAAAAGTTCTTCCATTAATCACTAACAATAGAGCGTATCGTACATGAAAATTGAAAACGTATCATACCAATCAAATATAAAACTGACGACAAAAAAAAAATATATATATATATATAACTGATTTTTGTTATAATCAAATATTCAGTTGTAGTAGCTTTTAACGGCTCAAATGTTCTCTATTACCACAAAGTTCTTAATTATAATAATCAATCAATAGTTCATATAGTAACAAACTGAACACCTAGACAAAAAATTAGAGCATTAAAAATAGAAAAAGATGGTGAGAGAGAGAAAAACGTCTCTCAAAGCATAATTTTTTTTTAATTTTACCACTGTTTTTCTATAACTGATATATTTTTTAATTAAGTATTGTTATAATTTATGTTCACATTTAAATTGAGAGATTCAAATGGATAGACCACCGATATTAATGCTCTTAACGCCTACACAGATCCACGTTATATCCAAACATGTAAGAGTGTAATACATAAGGTAAGACAAAATAATTTCTTTGAATAAATATTTTTAGCAACGTATAAGAGTAAGATGGGAATAATGATTTTTTTAGTGGCACTGCATGATATCCAACAAGATTAATTATGATAATAAATAACATTCGATAAAAACACTCGTTGCCACCTACGATTCATTTGTCTACTAAGAAGTATATAGAGAGAGATACAAGCAATGTAGTTACGTAGCCACCCCACAAACCCTAACCCTAGAATCTCTCAACCCTCTCTACTAATTAACTAATCAAGAAAAAAAAAATTAGAATTTGAGAGTTATTTCACTTCCATTAATACTACTCTGATCTTCACCTTCTTCCCTAAGAGCAGCCAACCCTTTCCTCTCTCCACCACCACTCTCCGGTGACTTTCCTTCATCGGCAGCACTATCTGTTAACTGGTGATGAGTTGAATCGGTGGAGGCGGCTGCTGTTCCGCCGGATGAGCCGTTAAAAGTTTGGAAGCGGTGGTGATGGAGCGGCGGCTGAGATGGCGAAGATGTGTAGAATTCTTGAGAGGAGCAAAAGTGTGGTGGAGGCGGCCCCGTTGTGGTGGCGTGGTGGTGGTGGACTTGATGGTGGTAGAGAGTCGGAGTGCCACCGTGTGCGGTGGTGTACTCCGGAGGAACCCATATGCCACCTAGGACCACCAAATGAGGACCTGGGCCACCTGATGTTTGTGGGCTTGGGCTTGGTCTTCTAGTGTGAAGCCGATACTTCTGTTTATTAAAAAAATTTATACCATTAGTTAAGTACTTAATTAGTTACGAGCTAAAGAGGTTTTTTATTCTATTTTTTTTGATGAAAAAGTTAGGATTTAAAAAGTTGTAAGCATATTGTGGTGACTTGTGATGTAGGTTTACCTGTAGATGGCTTTTGACTTCATCGTTGGTCAAACCATCAACTTTCATAAGCTCCCTTATCTGTTTCGGTGTAGCCACTGCAATAGTCAATTGAAATATTAAACCGTATGGAAATTAGATTATCATGGTTATTTTTCTATCGATATCTAATAAACTTAGTCCAACTATAAACCGAAAATATAAAAACTGAATCCTAAAAAAAAATTAACTTTACATTTGAATGAAAAATACGTCAAGTTGCTCTATATATATCACATGTTCGCTTTCACTTTAGTTAATATATTTACCATATATTTTTAGCAACCGAAAAACTAAAGCACACACACAAACTTAAACACATCAATTTGAAAAAATTATTTATATTTATGACTGAAAATTATCATTTAGAAAAAATCAAAATCATGGCAAAATGGATCCATATATACCATATTCATTTTCACCTAAATTCGAATAAAACCTTAACTGAAACTTGGATTCAGTTATAAGACTCCTAATTAAATAATTTTTGGAGATTATCCATGGTAAACCTATATCAAATTAAAATTTAAATAACTAGAATATGTGTATATGTACCTTGAGAACCACCAAGCATTTGAAGAGCTTGGACAAATCTCCGGTGCAAGTCCGGCGACCAGCAACGTCGTGCCTTTCTATTACTTTGACTCGTTGTAGAAGAAACTCCATTGCTATTCGAGTTGTTGTTATTATTATTGTTATTACCACTGTTGATCATGCTCTCATCATTACCGTCTTGGTCATTATTATGTTCGTTGGTCGGAGAGACTCTCTTGACCTCCGTAGATAGAGCTAATTCAGGCAAAGATTGTTCCTCAGTTAAGGGAAGAAAAGCGCCACCACCATTTCTTTGTTTAGCATCAAAATGTCCGAGTTTTGGACTATGAGCAATCTCGTCTTTGGGAAGAGATTGATCAATACTTGAATCAATGTTTTTCGGTTTGGTTTCGGATTGGCTCCAAAGCTGAGCAGTCATCATCCAATTACTTCCTTTGTTACTCAGTTTTTCAGGTTGGTTCCTTAAGGGTATGAACTCTTCAAGAACCGGTCTTGTGTTAACACTTTGGTTATTGTTATTACTATTTGCTCTATATGCTTCTAGTTGTTGTTTGTAAACTTCCACAGCTGAAAAAAAGAAAAACAAATTAAAAGGATGGTAAAGTACTTTAAAAATATGAAAGTGAGAGATATATAACATGAATCTTATAACCTTTAAATCACTTTAGTTAGATTTGTTGATTTCAGTGATGGAAGGAAACAAAAGTTTTGTGATTCAAAGAATTCAAAAGCAAGCTCTGATTTTAATGAAATAAATTCTTAAACTAATGAGTAAAGATCTTTTCAAAAAAGTTAAAAGAAATTCAAAAACTCTTCTATACGTATAGCAATTTATGGTTTTAGTCAGTTTTTTTTTGTTGTGTGTGATAAAGGAGAGACTTTTAATTCATATTATGTACAAACTATCAATATGTATCGATCTCTAAATATTAGTAAGTGGATACATGTACCGTTGTTAAGGAGCTGCATGCAAAGGGGAAGTTCACGCTTGAAGGCATCGATCTTGAGACGTTCTTGTTCAAGGCGAGAAAGAAGATCTTCGAGCTTTTGTGTGGTTTGATCGCTCTGAAAGTTATTTCCAAAGGATTTTAAAAGCATAGAGTAGCTTTGTGGCTTGCAATCCAAGCTTAGTTCTGATGAGGAAGCCATATATATATATAGAGCCTATGTACTCTCTCTCTCTCTCTCTATCTATATAGAAAATAATATTTAATTATTATAAATCAGACGATCGATAAAGGAATCAAAAAGAATTTGTGGTGGCTAGCTTCAAGTTTCCAATGATTTTGAGGGTTTGTGAAAATATATTCAAATGATTTTGAGGGTTTGCGAAAATTAGGGTTTCGAGAGGAAGAGAGAATGAAGAAGAAGATAGAGGAAAAGGAGAAGGAATAAACTGTTGGGTTGTGGACACAAGGAGGATCATGAGGAGGTTCCTGTCCTTTTAGAGGGCTCAATTTAAAGGAAGAGAACAAAGTAATCTGCCACCATACATTGATACATACATATATATATAGAGAGAGTAGCTTTTCACTTGTTAGAATTTATTTCTTTTTCTTTTAACTGTTAGAAGGTCTTCCTCTTCACTAATGACGATGAGTCCGGCTCTCAAAAAGCTTAATACTAGCTCCATTCATTTCATTAAAAATCTCGTTTTAAAATTTTATTTTTGTTTCACAAACACAAAAATATCGTTTTTGAAAAAATCTCAATTTTGTTTGTGTAATTTTTAGCTTATTAATTACGAACATTTATATTGGCTGTACCGGTAAAAAGTAAGAAAGAAAAGAAAAGAAAACAAAGAATTGTATATAACATATATTTTTATGAAATGGAGGTGGTAATGCAAACTTAAAACTAAGTACTTTGGACATTGGTGAGTTGGTGATTATTATTGGTGACTAGGGATGGGAGGTTGTCATGGATAATATTACCCTATTTTACCTTTACTCAGGAAAAATTCTGTTCAAACAAATTTATTCAAAATAATCTTGAAAAAATTTATTCAAAATTTTACAATATTTCATATGTTTTCTTTTTATTTTATATTTAATTTACTATTATATTATTTGTTTTTTTAATAATTCTTAAATATTATTTATATTAACATTATTTAAAATATGATCGACCAAAGTGCGTACGGTACTAGCGGTACGGTAAGAAGTGTTTTAGCGATAAGAAAAAAACAACGAGTCGGTTAGAAACGGTTGATAATAATTACTGTAAAATACTCCAGAACCAATTCTTTTTTTTTTGTTAAAGGATTTTTGGTAGAAGATATAACCGATTCATTAAACAGCTACTGTCTTTTAGTGGACTGTCTTTTAGTGGACTAAGCACAATTAAAACTAAAATACTTTGGCGCCTAAAATACACAGTTTACTCTTTTTAATTTGCACAAGAAATTTTCGATCAACAATAAAACAGAACAAAAACAAAAAATAGTTTGACGGTGACCAGACAATTAGTTAAAGCACAATTTAGTTAAAATTAAAGTTTTCGATCAACAATCAACAATAGTTTGAACAAAAATATTTCTATTAAGACTGTAACCAGACTCACCTATCCAAAATTACAAGCGACAAATTTATCTCTAATGGTGTTTTTTTATTTTTTGGCATCCAAACTTTGTCATCTGTTTGATCGGTGTAGTCTTCAAGACGGCAGCACTTTTGCTGTCATAGCAAACACATTATAAACCATATGGTCTCAATCTATCTATATTAAATATACCCAATCGTTACATATATATATATATATGTATTTATGTTAACGATTTTTATATCATCATTCATCAACCTATAACCAGTCTGAATATATTTTAACAAATAAAAAACCTATAACCAGTCTATCGCTTCTTCTTTTTTGTTTTTCTGTCTGATGCTTAGTTTTTAATCACTTCTTTTGTCAAGTTAATATATTGTATCTTAATATAATTAATAATTAATTCCATATGAAAGAAAGAGAAAAGAGAGGGTAAAGGAGAAAAGAGGTGGATATAAAGCATCAGGGAAAAAAGGGAATATATGGAAACTTGTTATAAAGAACAAATGGGTAAGAAAAAAAAAGCTTTAAATTATTTCTATTAAAGCGATAAATTGTTTTAATCTCAGATTCCGCTTTTGTTGGTAGTCACCACTTCACATAGCTTATACTTTTGTAATTCAGTTTCATAATTTTTTAAAAAATAAAATAGGTTTCCTAGCTCTGCTATAAATAAATAGTTTAAGCTGTTGAAAATAACAGGTAAATTTTCAGATTTTTTTTTCTTCTCTTTGTCGAAAAAGTTAAATAAATCTTACTTAAAATTGTTTTTTATGGAATAATCACCGCCATATATGAAAGGAATCAAAATAGTGAACGTTTTAGTACATTTTGGGAAATTTTGAGTCGTTGCCAAAAAAAAAAAACTAAATAATATTCTTCCACCACCTTCTATTTAATTTTAGAAAAATAAAAGAAAAGGAATTGAGATTCAAAATAATTCAAAGAAGCATATACCAGATTTTAATATTTTATAGTGACACGAGAACAGAGAGCGAGAGAGAGATGGAGATCGAGATTGATCAATATTTTTTTTCTAAATTGAATTAATAAAGTTGAGTAATTTATTCTAAGTTTTAGTGGATGCAAACGTGAGAAAGAAAAGGAATATCTGATTTAAAATTAATACCATAAACTAAGACAGATATTCATTTAAATAAATATTATTGAAAGGTTTAGTCGTAGAATCTTCCCACCGGGCTTTAGTGAAGTGGCCAGGAAGGTAGAAGATTCTTGCTTATACATATTTTAAACCTTTTCAAAAGACTTTTTTTTTTCGCATTTATATTTAGTGCATATATAGTCTTTGATAATTTTCTTTTATCTAGGTTTCAGTGAAAACCAATTAACTAATTGGGCAGACCTAATAATATCATGTGCTTTCACTTTTTAACATTTGACGAACCTATATATGAATGTGACTGGCAAATATTTAGATGAGTTTTGAAATTTTTATTATCCAACCAACTTAAGAAAAAAAAATTACAGAATAATTTGGAAGTTGCAAATAATCATGGAAAAACAAAAAACTTCTAAAAGTAACAAAACACAATTAGTTTAATGCATAGTTATACTATCTAGTATTAAAGAACTCAACTAAAATGTGACATTTTTCCATAAAGTTATCCGGACTTAATTTTAAAGAATGTGACCGATGTACCTTTAGAACCGTTCCAAATGATCAAAAATGAAGTTAGTAAATAGTGCTAAATGATTCATTTGGATGAGGTGGTATAATATTCGCCTAATTAAAATACAAGTGGCAACTAAGTGATTCACGCAAATACTATTAGAAATTATATTTAATCAATATATATAGTAATTTTCTCGAATCCCTAACAGTTATACTATTTACTTTTATTTATACTTTCATTTATTTAAGTAACAAGAGCATATATAGAGCTTAAATCAATGCATTGTTTAACTACGACTACTGTTCCATTATGAGTTGTACTTGTACCTATGAGACCTATATACATATACATACATTCGTTCAAGTCTTTATGATTAAAAAATTCTAAATTATTCTTGAAATTTTTTATATCAAATAAAAAGACAAATCAGTTTATTAGTATATATAAGTAACTCTTTTTTTTTGACGTCATATAAGTAACTCTTCGATCTTTTATGGTATTGCATTTTAATATCTGTCACTTGTGTTTTATTTATTAATATATTGTCTTAAGTGTTGGCATCTAATGCCACACCTCAAATTCAGACAGAGCATCCGACATGCATATCTTAAAATTTTGGATATCCAATTCAAATATTTCCTATTTTCTTCAAAATTCTTCAGTTCATGTGATATGGTATATATTAATCTATATGCTCATGTTTTCCTAAGTTTAACTATCATTGTACTTTATTCTACTTAATTACCGAAAAAATTAAAACTCTTAGCTACTTTCTATAATTCCAGAACTAACAATTAATTAAATACACTTGTTAATTATCATGATATCATCCCTGTCTTTTTTTTGTGTGTGTGTGCAAAATACTGATATTCTCACTTAATTAACGAGGTTCATGTACAACGTTTTTAATTTCAGAGACTCCACGGAAAGGGTCAATCATATTCAATTAGGATTAGGTCCCATATATATGGTGTAAGTCTTATACGGGAGAAATTAATCATAGTATCAAAGATTTAATTGTATCATTTTGATCGTTAATACCTATAAGACCAGACCAAACCAAACCTAGATCCTGAAATTCTGAAACCGATTTACGAACCATGTCGTTAACTGAACAAGCACAAGTTAGACCACAGCAGCAATAATCAAACATATTAATTAATATGCATAAAAATGAAAATATTATTTTAAATATATATATGAGGAACGGAACGGAACGTAACTTGCACTACTCGAATCTTTATTCTCTTTTTAGACGCCATAAAAGTAGAAAATTGAATTCTTTTGCGAGCCGACAAAGAAAAGAAAAAAGTCTTTTGGAAAATGTATGGTTTTTGACATAAGTTTTAGTGACTTAGGTATATTCTTGTATTTCTGTATTATTAAATCGCTTGTTTAAAAATGTGTTGCCTAATTTCCCAATCTAACAAACTGAACCGAACCAACAAAAGCTCCAACAAAAATTGCAATTTATTAAGTTTTTGTCCGATTTTTTTCTTGTTGAAGCGGATCAATTTGTTTTGTTTTTAAGGCATGATTAACGGGACTATAGCCTAGATTAATAGTTTAAGAGTCTCACATATTCATATTAGTCTGGATTTCAATTGTTATAAAAAATAATAGATAAAATCTTGTAGTAAAGAATAACATGTAAAAAAGAAAGAAGAATATAAGAAAAAGGAGTGTGAGAAATATTCGGGAGTCCGTATTTAATACAGACAAAGGGGATATTCAGACAGAAATCAAAGTTGAGAAGCAAGTCGAAACGTGTCACGAGAGAATCTCTTTTGTTCGTGCTTTGCATGGGATGCTAAAAAAGAAATCACTCTTTACTTTTCGACCAAATTTTGAAATATTAAAATTCATTCCCGAAATAAAATAAAATAAAAGAAAAGAAAAAGAGGTAATTAAAGTTGGATTCTAAAGAAGAATCTTTAGAAAAGTTAAGGGTTGGAGTCTTGCAGATGAAGATTTTAATTGGTTTGAACAAATGCGACCAACCAATCTATTTTTTTTTCAATTTATGTTATTTTATTATTTCATGTTACAATATATGTCATTATTTCTTTTTTTCCGAAACAGAAAAGGTTTTTTTTTTCGTATTCTAATTTTGGGGGCAATTTATTATTAGTTTTTATTAAAGAAAAAGGTTTGTTCAAATGAAATGAATGATCGAATTCAAGACTAATAATACAAAGGGAATTCCACAATGACTGGTTAATGTGCTGAGGGAATTAGGTACCTTCTATTTTTTTTAAGAACATTCTTTATATATATATATATTTATATTTGCTTTAACTTTCATGCAATGTTCTTTATCGCTCTTATCCTATTATATCTTCTGCATATTCTAGCATGATAATTTTTTACAGAACACATGAGCGAACAATCCAACATAAATATACGTGTATATTCGTGGCTACGTGCATCTATAATCTATTTTTTTTTTGGTGTGTGTATAGTTTAGATTTTATGCATATTCAGAGATTTAGTCTAATGATTAAGTTTCCTTAAATATGGGTTGTAATTCTTTCAAAAGATAATTAATAAAAGGGATCTAAATCTAGGATAAAACTATGAAATACTAATATATAAACATCTTAAGATAAAGTTTTTTGAAAAAGATCTTATGATAAAGTTAGATAAATAATTTAATAACAAAGTAGTTAAGCAAAAATAGCTTCTCTAATGTATATACTATATTGAAATATTTACAAATATATGAAAATCAAAGTCAACTGGGGATGTAGCTCAAATGGTAGAGCGCTCGCTTTGCATGCGAGAGGCACGGGGTTCGATCCCCCGCATCTCCATTCGTTACTTTTTTTTTTTTTTTAGATTTCGATAACTTTTTTTGCAAAACAGCCATCAACCAAATTAACTATGTCTATATAATTTCTAATTTCTAATTTGATCTGTTGTAGATTGATTAAAACACTTAAGATGAACATCATAAAAATTTTCTCCTTGGTTTAATAGATTCAGTGTCTTATTAGTAAAAATTTACGTAAATAACTAAATTTTACTAATAATCTCAGACCTTCAAAAAATACATTAATGGAAAATAAAAAAGAAGAAGAGGTAATCTCGTTTACAAAATTTAAAGAGCAAACAAAAAAATGGATATATAGCTACAGTTCTGTTTCAGAGCAAAATTAAAAAAAAAAAATGAAAAAGAAAAGAAAAATCAAAGAATATTTAAATCTAACTCTTTCTTCTCTACTCATAGCTACAGCTTCCACTTACATAATCCCTTTCTCAAGTTCTTAAAATGTCGTCCAAGAAAAGAAAAAAATTGATTTCTCTCCAGAATTTGCAGGAACCATAAAATTTGGATCTGTTTAAAACAAATATAAAGATTTGATTCCTTAGAAGCTTTTTAGGATTTGATTTAGACAAAGTAAGATAGAACTTACCAGAGAAAAAGACTGTGTAGTGAGTGTTGTTTATGGTGAAAGAAGTATTAACTTTGTTGCTTTTATGGTTATTTTTTGAGGAATGGTTTTTGACAGACGAGAAGTCTTTGGTCACTACCATCTTGAAGATCAATGACTCGTGCTTCCCAACGCACTCGTGCTGCAAGTGCACGAGCCATCTCGATTACTCCCAGTTTGTCGCTTAGTACAACCCATCCCTATTGAATCAATCACACAATGGTCAAGTTTTTTTAGTTGTGGGTTTTCAGGAACTTACGGAGGAAAAGAGAATGATGTTTATATATGAACCTCGGGGCGAAGAATCCGGTCCATCTCCAAGAATAAGTCCATTAGGCTGCATCGTTCGGGGCTAAGATGTGTGAGAAGTTCATTGGCATGAAGCATGTCATATGTTCGAGGATATGTTGGGAATGGTTCACACCTGCAGATTGAGAAAAGCTATTCAAGAACGTGATCATAACTTCGATAAAAAGTATTGGATTTTTATCCCTGAAAAGGGACTTCTTTAACCATCATTATAGGCGAAGGTTCACAGAGAAAAAAACACACTCACCAGTCATGTAGAACACCTGCGAAGCCACGATCAAGTATGATAGGAAGAGTATTACGAGCATTGACTGGGACAACGTTCATTACCCAAGCGGATTTTCCTTCATCGAGTAAAGCGGCATTTAAATTCCCAAAACGAGCATTCATGTCCATCACATTGCGTATCATGTTAAAAGGTGGGAGAGGATCTTCATCACCGGGTCTCTTTGGGTGGTCAGAGAAAATCAAAGGTGTAAGCAAGGACCAATAGTTTTTCAGAGCTGATTTCCATATCTGTATATCTTCAGAGAATTCTTCAGGTTTCAAACCTGAAATATCGAAATTATCCCATATTGAAATTTGAGCTATGATACAAACAACTAAATGATTATCAAAACAAATACTTTCCATGAATTTCAAGCTTAGCCAGTGTTGTTGCTGCAACAGCAGACCTATTCTGAATAGGAATCCAGCGTTTACTCGTTGTTCCACTTATACATGGAACCAGTGGGTGGTAATAAGGAACACTATCTCCGTCTTTGCAAATAGGTATAGAAGCTTCCGAACTACACCAACCAAAAAAGAAAGAAAACAGCATCATTAGAGGAAAGCCAAGCTTATACATTCAGAGCCAAGAACATGCCTCAAGATCATACTTACCGAGACGAATAGCAATTTGAATCTGCAGTTTTCTGCCAAAGAAACATCTCGTCCTGCTGAGCTGTTAGACTCCAACATATTTTCTTAGATAACTCATTAACCCGTGTTGAGATGCTCGTTTTCTTAGTTTCCGGTAAGTTTCCCTGTGCTTTGTTCGTTGGAGAAGTTAAAACAAAGTACCCTCCGGGTTTCAGAACACGATCCACTTCCAAAAGTAGCATTGCATCTGCTTAACGGACAAACAGAATGTCATCATATCAGAAAAAAAAAGTTACACATATTACCAGATCTCAACTTCAAAAGTTCAAAGATAACGAGCCAATGTGATAACCTTTAATATCCCAAGTAGTGCCACACTGAGCACAATGGACCATGTCAAAAGACAATGCCGGGTAAGGAAGTTGTTTTGAAAAGAAATTGCCAATCATTGCTGGAAGGCCTCTCTCTAGAGCTAACTGGACTTGGCTCCCAGTTGCTTCATACTCAGCAATACATATAGGCATCAGCTTCAACGACACTAAATGTGCACCAAAGCTACCAAATCCACAACCGATGTCTAACACGGTCCGTACCTACAAGCATCAGAAGAAATCTCAGAAGCTGGAGCTGAAAAGTTGATGTGTAAGATAACAAGATTAAGAAGACTTACACCCGCTTGAGCAAATTCAGTATCACTTCCCAAACCTATCATCTCAGCAATTTGACGAGCATAGTCTTTGACCCCATCAAAGACCAGGCCGTCCTCTGAGTGAAAGGTAATTTGATTCTCTTCAAGCAACATTAACCTAATAATGATAATAAAGATAAAGTTAGATTACAGAACAAAAAAAAAATGCATTGAGAAACTCTATTTTAAAAGAAAGGACCTCGTAGTCACGGTTCCTGAAGAAAGAAACTGGTCTTTGGTTATCTTCACATTCCCACTCCATATAATATCTCTACCAAGTGGCCACCTAAGTGGTATTTTATAATCTCTTGGAGGACGAACTACACATCTTTCTTTTTCTCTTTCAAACTCGCAATGTCGATCTAACTCTTCACCTTCTTGAAGCCCAGCAAGCAAATTCCCAGTTATATTATAACAAGGCACATAGCTTTCTCTTTCTTTACCACACAAAGGAAACTCTTTTAAACTAGCCCCTAATGAAAGAGACCTCAAATCAAGATAATCAACAGCAGCTTGCTCCTTTATCCTCCTATAGTTACTATAAATGTTTGGCACAAGTGTTGAACTTGTAGAAGAATCAAATGAGTTCGATGTCAATGGTGCTAAAATAGTAACTAAAGCCACAACACCAACAATGAAAAATAACAACCCTCTGATCCGTGGTCTTAGACCAAAAACAGAGGAAACACTCTTGTACCAAGAACTTCTCATATCAAAAAAATCTTCTCTTTTGTAAGCAGAATCCAATTCTTCTTCTTGATGTCCACACTAACTTTTTTGTCATCCGCTTCTATACATGAGAACAAGTCCCAATTTTGAAGTACATAGTCTCATTACCTGATTCTAAGAAACAAAGACTAGATCTTTTTCCACTTATATGATCCCAAATCAGGAAATGGCACTAGTAGATAGATGTATGGCCAAATTGAGAACCAAAATTTCAAATCTTGATGAAGCCAAATTGAAGATTAAACACTCAAAGGCAATGCCAATTACGGGAAAAATTCGAAATCTGAAGCTGGAACAAATCAAACCACCTGCAGCCAAATCTCATAGATCAAAAACTAAAATAAAAAAAACAACAAAAATTCCC